>JANHFK010009992.1:199595-216560 GCA_036250565.1 Sibynophis collaris | reverse complement strand
GTGGGATCAGGAAGGCTGTTTTCACCCTCCCCAGACTCCTAGAAAGGCTGTGGAAGCTCTGGAGGACGAAAAACGGGCCTACCGGAAGTCAGAAAATGGACTTTTCTGGCCTCTGGAGGGCCTCGGGGAGGGGGTCAGGAAGCCCATTTTCGTCCTCCCCAGACTCCTAGAAAGACTGGAGGCTCTGGAGGGCGAAAAGCGGGCCTCCTGGAAGTCAGAAACCAGACATTTTTGGGCCTACGGACGGCCGATGGGGGGGGGCAGGAAGGCAGTTTTTGCCCTCCACAGACTCCTAGAAAGCAGCCTGTGGAGGGCAAAAAATTGGAGCTGAAGTCGGAAAACAGGCGGTTTCCGGCCTCCGGAGGGCCTCCTTATGGGTGTGGGCATGCATGCGCGACCCCCCCTTTTGGTACGCGAAGGGAAAAAGGTTAGTCATCACTGCTCTATAGCTTTCGATTGCTCATTTGAAAACACTGAAATGACTCTATGGCCAATATGTACATGCTAATTGTATGTGGTTATCATACATGTTTAAGCATATGATATTTCATAGTGCAAACTTGTATCCCTTTTTTTCAGACATACAGTTCTTGTCAATTGTGCCTTGAACAGTGAAATATCAATTTCTGGGAAAGTAATGGGAAACTGAAAATGACTGCAGTGGAATGAAGAGCTGGAAAATAAACTGATTCTTTATCATTCTTGTCCAAACAAGAAGAGGACTTGAGATTGTCAAAAGGTGCTCCAGACAATTGCTCCTTGCAGGAGACCACAAGACAGTTTACAGCTCTGGGAGATGAGACAATAGCCATCTTTTAGCTTAAATCATGGTTAGCACCTTCAACAGGGCATTAGGTTTGCGTACACTTTTTTCTAATCACTTTGGGAAATCGTTAATTGCTTTTCAGTTATCAGGGACCTTTGGATTGACAGGTTTTACAGCATCCTTCAGTCCTTAGCAAAAGAAATTTAAAAAACAGGATTAAGAGCCATGTGATTGCACCTGATTTTACAAACTTTTTGCCGTAGTTGTTAAACAAATGTGGTCATAAAGCAAATCCATTGTTCGCCATGGGCCAATATTTGCTGGAAACCAGAAATAAACATTTGTAACACCAGCAAAAACATAAATTGCAATGACGTGATTGCAGGGCACTGCAAGTGGCAAAAATGCAGTCATGTGACCAGGGGAGAGGGCTGAACTTCAAAAGCGAGTTATGAATCCCAGTTTTGGGCTTCATCATATCTTTGAATGATTGCTAAGCTGCCAATTGTAAATTGAGGACTACTTATATTTTATATTCATATTTTTTCCTTCTTTTCCACTTTTTTTTTGTACTTCGTATTTTTTATTTGTATTCTCTTTGTAATATTTTAAGTTGTAATTTTTGATAAAGTTACTATAAAACAGTGGGATGTCAAAAATGCAACATGCATATGTAGTGAAAAGAAACATTTTGCAATTACTAGCTGATTTTTTTTGTCCTACTGTGAGTCTGTGAGAGAATTATAACTTTGCAACCACAGGATGACTAATGTTCTGAAATATGGAATACAGTGCTCCCAAATAGGAGAGGTGGTTCTTTAGAACTGATGTAGCATTGTTCCAAATAATTTCTTGAGTTTCCTGAAAATTTAAGAGGGATAATCAAAGAAAGTCAGATGTGAACCCCAAAAGGAAAAGGAAAAAATAGTATTTGGTTTTAGATTAGCTCTGCAATTTTTATTGAGATGCCTTTTGCTCTCAACTGTCACCTTATTTAACCTTTGAGTTTCATATGACTGTTGATGTCTCATTGGGCTTAGAAGGGTGTGGATCTGGGGTTACATTTAGTGCTTTAGTCCAAACAGGAGAAATGTGTTTTGTCAGTTGCATCTTTCACCATGGCAAGGAGGATATTAACCCAATATGTAGCTTAACTTTTAGGTACCCTGATGATGATGATGAAGATGATGAAAATAAATATAGTGAAGGAGGAATTATTGATACAATCAGAGCTAGTTTGGCTGCCATCATCTTCTAAATGATATTAGCAACTTGATTTTCTAGGACATGTTTTTTTGATTCCATGTCATTGTTTTGCTATAAAGTGTTAGCAGTTCATTAAATTAAAAAAAGGAGGTGAAGAATCACAAATCCTGTCTGACCCATTAGCCTGTTTCTCTCCTCATTTTTCTAAACATTCAGATTACTGGCTTCAGGAGTGGTCTGTTATACATATGGCTTGAGTCTTGTGAGGGTCCACACATTAGTTTTGTCTTTTAAATCTGTCAGATTCCCAAAACCAAAAGCAGTTATATCATCAGTGGGCTTCTGAGATGGAAACAAATAAAACACTTTAAAAAATACTCCACCCATGAAGTATGGCCTTTGCCCAATGAAGTTCCCCACCTGTGCTTTAATACAGAGTTGTCCAGGGACACATTTATCGTGGGTAAGGGTTGAATGCTGGAAAGTGCATGGGAATACACCACACAGAAGGGGCAGAGTTTAAAGAGAATTTGGATATTTACTTTGGTTTTGAATGGTGACATGTCTATTTTAGGATTTACATTTCTTCTCCTTTGTTTACCACACAGTCAGTTTGCAACTAATCAGAGAAGGTGCTGAGGTCGAAAAGAACGGTTTTGCCCATTTCTGTCCTGGAACAGCGTATTAGGAGCCAAGATCACAAAAGGAAATGGTGTGCTGGAAAGATTTCAAGATACAGTAAAAAAATAAATCTGTAGAAGATCTTTACTGCATCACAGGTAGAATAACCATGTTATAATCCTCAGAGGCTTATTTCACTGTATTTGGCAAATACCAACAGAAGATTGTTCCTGCATACTGAGAAAACAAGACAGATAGAATCCAAACCTAAAAATAAGCTTAGTTTTTAAGAAGAGATATATTTCACACTTGCTGCACCCATAATATTAAATCTTACTGACTGGGATGCTCATTCTCAAAGTAAATTGTGCAGCCCTCAGATACAAAAAGTTGCTTTTTGTGATGAGAACTGGTGGATATTTCAAATTATTGGATTGGCTCAAAATTTCCCCCCAATATTTTCTCATTTTAGGCCTGAAACATCAGATATAGCATCTGACTTAATTCTTAGCCAGCTTTGCCTATATAAGGTACTTCAATGATATTTCATAGATTGGTGGGTTAATGCAGGTAAGAAAGCAAAGATTTTACTGTAGTTTACAAACATTATTTGATCAGATGGTGATGATTGCATAAAACTATTTTTGACTCACTATCAGGTGGAAGTAAGATTCTATAATGCAAATTATATTTCCGTAGTGTCTGCTGCACCTAATTTGCTGGCCCTTTGTCCGTTCCTGATACTGATTGTTATGGTATTTTCCCTATCATGTTTGCATTTCCCTCCTTTGCTGGTTTGTTTTTGCTCAATGATATACTTTCATAACTGACTGAGGCACAGAGTATAGGTAGTCCTCGACTTATAACAGTTTGTTTAGTGACCAACTGAAGTTACAATGGCACTGAAAAAAGTGACTTATGACCATTGCAGTATCCCCACGTGATTAAAATTCAGATGCTTGGCAACTGACTGATGACAATTGCAGTGTCCCAGGGTCATGTGATCAACTTTTGTGACCTTTTGATAAGCAAATTCAATGTGGAAGCTATATTCATTTAACCGTCGTGTCACTAAATTAACAACTGCAGCAATTCGCTTAACAACTGTGGCAAGAAAGGTCGTAAAATGGGGCAAAACTCACCTTACAAATGTCTCACTTAGCAACAGAAATTTTGGGCTCAATTTGGTTATAAATCGAGGATTACCTGTAATGTGTTTGAGATGGGCAGTTACATAAATTGAGCAAACAAATAAATGAATGCAAGTATCAACAGCCTTCTTATTAAGGAATGAGACAAACAGCCGTAGAGAAGCATGGAAACTCACACACTTGCTCGTGTTCAAGAAGGTCCCTTCCACTACAGTCTTTCAGATAACATGTTAAAAAGCACAGCCAGTCTAGGATCTTGTTTTGGCAAAAGGTAAATGAACTGAAGCAACATAAACCCAAATGACATCAACCACTTTTGCATACAGCTACTGTATGTGTGTTCAGCAAGCTACAGGGAAGCAAATACGAAAAAAAAATCATATGTTGGATTTTTAAAAAGAGGTGGGCTAATAGACATTTTTGTTTCAGCATTGCACAATTCTATAACTTTATTTGTTGGGATGGAGATAATAAACAACTGTAGGTCTATGGTACATATACTGTATCAACACTGTCGAAGAGAGAGGTGCCACAGATCTAAAACTTACTATCATTGGAATTTGCATCCACAAAGTTTAAGACAAAATTAGGTATATGGTATATGTGGGGGGAAGAGTATCAAACCAGTATTTTTTCAAACTTAGCAACTTTAAGTTGTATGGACTTCAGCTCCTGAAATTCTGGGAGTTGAAGTCCACATATAAAGAATAGTCTGTACTATTGTACTGTATGTATACAGTATATGTATGTATGTACTAATTAGAAGACACTCTGATGTACTAGGCAGGAACATAACAAAATAATTAAAAAGTTCAACAACTAGACAGATGGGTGTAGTGGTTATGTCAGTAGGCTAGAAAGCGGAAAAGTGGGAGTTTTAGTCCTGCCTGAACCATGAAAGCCAACTGGGTGACTTTGGGTCAGTCACTCACTCTCAGCTCAACTCACTTAACAGAGTTGTTGTTTTGGAAAAAATAGGAGGTGGATATGTTCACCACTTTGAATTATTTCTAAGATGATAAAAGCAGGATACGTAGAAATTAATAAATATTTGAATGAGTATCCACGGTTCCGTCAGGTCAAAAGATGGTGGCATTAAAATGTTTTCATTCCTTTAGAAGAAATAAAGAGGGAGAAGCTACAGACAGCTTTCTCCTGCCTAAAGGCTTGCTGTTACTTTATTAATTTCATACACATATGCACACACTCCGAGAGAGAGAGAGAGAGAGAGAGAGAGAGAAAGGAGATGAGATGAGATTTGATTTCCAGTCACATATACAGAATCATAGCTGGTTTTGGTCTTTAATCTGAGGTGGAATACTGAACTGAGCTGGAATACTGCATTTAGTTTTCATCACCACATAAAAAAGATGTTGAAAGAGTGCAGAAAAAAACTTAATTAAGATGATCAGGGGCCTGGAAACTAAAACATGAAGAACGGTTGCAGGAATTGGGTATGGCTAGACTAGTGAAAAGAAGGACTAGGTATGACATGATAGCAGTGTTCCAATACTTGAGGGGCTGCCACAAAGAAAAGGGAGTCAACTTATTTTCCAAAGTACCAGAAGGCAAGATAAGAAACGATGGATAGAAACTAATCAAGGAGAGAAGCAACCTGGAATTAAGAGAAACTTTCTATCAGTAAGGACAATTAACCAGTGGAACAGCTTGTATTCAGAAATTGTGGGTGTTCCATCACTGGAAGTTTTTAAGAAGAGACTGAACTCATCTGAAATGGTATAGATTTCCTGTTTGAGCAGGGGGTTGACTAGAAGACCTCCAAGGGCCGTTCCAATTCTGTTACTCTGAGCTTTGTGATGTTATCACAGAAAGACTTCGGGATATCCATCCACAGGGATCCAGGTGCAGTAGGATTGGTTTACTGTTTCAGCATGGCCTACAGCACAGGTCTGTGATGGTGGGAGAAAATTGGAGGAAGCATTCTGCTTCTGTATGCTTTTGGAGGAAAGGCTATATATATATATAAAGCCAAAATTACAAAAGTACCTATCATCTTAAAGTAAGGTTCAAATGTTAATGTTAGAATTCTCTGATGATGAAGAAGCAAAGATGGTTTGGAAAGCAGGATTTCAGTTTAGAGCAACATTTTTCAACCTGAGCAACGTTAAGATGAGTGAACTTTATAACTCCCAGAATTTCCAAGAACAGTTGGCGAGGGAATTTTGGAAGTTGAAATCCTCCTATCTTGAAGCTGCTTCAGATTGAGAAACACTGCCCTTACTGGCTGGAAGAATTTCCCCAAGTTGCGTAGGGGATTCTGGGAATTGAAGTCCACCCATCTTAAAATTACTCAAGCTAGGAAATGCTAGTTTAGAACAAACACAGCAAGGGTGGGGGAAGCCGCACATGGCATCTTAAGAGAAGACAGCTAAGCTAGGATTTGAGCCTCATTGTGAAAAGTAGTATCCCACTCATCTCAAAGTATGACCCAAAGTTGCTGTAACTGAACGACAATGTGCTTGTTCCTTGCTAGTAATGGAGTATAAATGATTAACCAACTAACTTGGCACAAATTCTACTGTGGACTTTGCCACTGGTGCAGAGGCCAATGCAGTCTATCGTTACCTTTAATGACTTATTACCCATTAATGTTGGTAATCATCCATATCAACAGAGAGTGATTTGCACACCACTCAGATAATGTTGTCTTATGTAATAGGTACTGCCAAATTTATTAAAGCAGCTAAGGGTTTATGAACCCATTTTAGATCTGAAATCTAATTTATCAGGATTAGCTTCATCATGTGTTTTTTTCCCCCTCTCGTGTGTTCTGAGTAAATATTTGCTGTAACTTACTGGGATGTAAGATTCTGCAGGGAAGGTCAAAAAAGTCAATATGGTAGCTGCCTCCACACTCCAAGCCTACCCCTTTTTTATATGTAATATGTGCTTATATGTAAACAAATGGATCTTTGATCATGCAGTCATAGTTATCATCTGACCTTTTGTTTCAGTATATTACTGCTGCAGTCACTTACTAATCAGAAGGGCCACTAACTTTCTCCCTAATATTCTAGTCCAGTGATGGCTAACCTTTTTGCCGTTGGGTGCCAAAAGCGGAGGGAGTGTGGGGTCATTGCAAGCGAGCGTGCCCACACTCATAATTCAATGCGCACAAGACCCCCCCACTCCTTCTGCTTTTGGTACACAATGGCAAGGTGTGCCCTGCAGGCCTGTTTTTCACCCTCCCCAGGCTCCAGATGCTTTCTAGGAGCCTGGGGAGGGCAAAAATGGCCTTCCTCACCCCCCCCAGAGGCTGTACGGTGGGCCCAGAAGGCCCAAAAATCAACCAACCAGCATGCGCATGTGCGCTGCAGCTGAGGTGGGGCAACGCTTGTGTGCCCACCGATATGGCTCCGAGTGCCACCTGTGGCACGCGTGCCATAGATTTGCCATCACTGTTCTAGTCCCTTCTGTATAGGAATGGTTTTAGGGATGTTCCCAGTGGTGGGCTGCTGCTGGTTTGGACTGGTTCAGGCGAACCAATAGTTCTGATGATCAGCTGGCCCCGCCCACCTGTCCCCATCCTATCCTGTCCCATATTTCCGCTGTTCTTACTGGGCAGGGCTGCATTAGAAGGTAAGCAGCTGAGCTTCAAATTGCTGTATTTTTAACCTGTGCAAGTGCGTAAAGTGTGCATGCATATGAAATGCGTGAAGATCTTGCTCACAGAAACGGTTGTTAAACCAGTTGCAGCCTACCACTGGATGTTCCTCTAAGCTTAGGGGAATCAATTTAGAGAACATTTGAACATAGCATTCTCCCTATTAACACTGTACAAATTGGGCTTTTCATTTCATATGTATTGGATTTGATCAACTTCAAAAGACATTTCATAACTTCAGGAGTGAATGATAAGGTTTTAGAGAGCCATAGATGTGGTTGTCATGATTGGCTCCAGTTCTTCAACTGATTGATTGTTTTTGGAACATGTGTAGCCCCAGTCCCAATTGCAAGATTCTGGGTAATGCAGAACAAAGCAAGTATATGAGAAAATAATTCGGACGTTGAAATAAAGCAAGAAATATTATGCAGGTTAGGATGAATACGGCCACTCCATTGGGTCAAAGACATGGTGGCATAAACAGACCTTCATGGGACTCAAAATTGGCATTCTCCAAATGACTGGAAGGGAAGGATTCTTTAGAGGCCCAAAGCTCACAGTAGAGAGAGCAGGAACTGTGCATGGAGACTGCAATTTTCTTTTCTGCCCACGGAATTTTGCATTGCAAAAGATGATCAGGAAGGGCACCGGAGTTCGAAAAGTTTAAGACACCAAGTTCTGTGCGTAACCCTGAGGATCTGTTTTGTAAACATTATTGTAGAACGTTTTGAAAGGAAAGTAAGAATGGAAAAGGCCCTGTTTTATAATATCAGATTAAAGAGAACATATGATCATTATTACTAAATGCTTTGTAAATGCTTTGTCCCCAGATAACTGATACGCTGCGTTTACACACAAGCAGCACGTGACTGATGGTTAAAGGAAACTTGTTGTGGTGATTTTATCTAGTGCACTTGGCATGTGTTTTGATTTTACAGTCACTGTTCCTGCATTTGTTTCATAACCAGTATTGCAGCTCTCTTGTTTTGTTTGTACAGTATTTCTTCAGGTATATACTTGATTTCCTGGAAGAAATTTCCATGGAATTACTTGTTACTAAGTACTTACTCAGAATTCAGTTCTCTGAAGTTCCATGTAGGTTATGTACAATCAACTGTGTCTAAGTATTGAATATTTAGCAATTAAATAAATGACTGGCTAAACATTTGGGCAGATAGAGCATCTGTGGCCATAGTTTTACTCTTCCTGCTTTTCACTCTTTAGTTTGGCTTTACTAAATTCCAATTCTATGCCTACTTATTTACATTAAATCCTCCTGGAATTAGGAACCTGGATTCAAGACTAGATGAATGATTTCCATTTGTGCAATGGGATATCTTTGTATTTCGCTCTCTGTTCCCTTCCTACTTTGGACGTCCCTTCTGGGAGAGGAAAGGGGTATTCTCACTTTTCACAAAGAGCTACTTACTTAGGAGAGAGCTTCCTTAAATCCAGAAGATTAAGAAACTCTTTGTAAATTTGGGTTACTGTTACTTCGGGTTCTTGATAATAAGATTTATATTTTTTCTGCCCTTATGGAGTTTAGTGAATCTTCTCAGCAGGTTGAGTTGTTAATCACAGTATCAATTTTTTTTTTAAAAAAACCCCACCGATTGTGATGTTTTTAAAAAAGAAATAATAAACCAGCAGAGTAAATAAAAGTAATAAAAAGGAGATATTTTATGTGCTGTTTGATGTATCATTATTATTGTTAAAAATACCAGTTTCTCAAAGTCTTCTCAATGTCATTTATAAAAATATCAGAATTAACATCCAAGTTAAATTCATGTATTAGCTTTCCTTGCCTACCACTCTCCAGATGTTATGGAATTATAGT
The DNA here is from genome assembly GCA_036250565.1 of Sibynophis collaris. Taxonomy (NCBI): domain Eukaryota; kingdom Metazoa; phylum Chordata; class Lepidosauria; order Squamata; family Sibynophiidae; genus Sibynophis; species Sibynophis collaris. The sequence goes on along the minus strand of JANHFK010009992.1, from coordinate 207,354 downwards.
GGTAATTGTTACCATACCAGACAACAGGCTGGAATAATATGAGTTGGAGTCCGAGAAATGCAGAAGGCAACAGTTTGGGGAAGATTATTATACACAATACAATCATTAATTTTCAAGAAGATGCAAAACCAGAAAACTGAAATATTTGGGGGATTAAAAGTAAATATACTGTAGCTCGAAATACCTAGGGAGGAAGTGAAAACTAGTGATCTAAGAATATGAGAGGAAAACACAAAAGAAGATCTAGAAAAGATAAGCCATACTGTTGCTTCTGTGAAATATAAAAACACTCTTTTTAGAACCCTATAGTCCCTAGTAGCATAGCATAAAAGAAAAAGTCTCTCAGAAAATCAAAAATGATCTTTACATACTTAAGGCAGAAGGATAATAATGAACGTTGAGAATTGTTTGTTTTTATAAATAGAATGTTTCTATCCAACAAATTTCATATACTTTGCTATTTTACTGTCCTGATTTCCATTAAAGAATCCCAGAAGTAGAAGCTGACACAGATTGTAAAAGTTGCCAGAAACACTCTTCCACTTCTCTTCAGCCATCCCTGAGCAGAAGGAATGACTTCCTTTTCGACTGTTGATATCCTTGGGAAACCTCTGCTGAATTGCAATGCTTGTAGTAGAGAAATACCAAAAGAGTTGCATTCCAGGAATCCTTTTGTAGGGTGTGTAGAAACTTTGTTTACATGCCTGATCTTCTCAAGATGATCTTTTATAATGCTTCATTATCATGCTTTTATCTCACTCTCTAATGAATTAAAAAATCCATGTGTATGGGAGAGTGAGAACAAGAATGCGTGTCTGTGTGCGTAATGTGAAACTTGAATGCTGTCCTATGGATCAGATAAGGTTGAAAGAAGGGCGTTTTCATTCAAGCATCACTTTGTGGTGGCTTTCAGCTTAACTATTGTTCAAAGGATAATGTGTAACTCCACCTTTTTCCTTACCTTACTCAGCAAGGGCATTTTCTTCTTCAAAATAGTTGCTTACAATGAAGCACGTGTAAGTCTAGTATCCTCCTCCCCCCCCCTTTATTAACTGCACTTTGGGGAGAAGCATTCATGTATACTTATAGTATGGTTGAGGTTAGGAAAATGTGACTTTAAAGTTGAATTACCCTCTTGGAATTTTGTCCACCTATTTTTATTTTCAAAATTCTGACCTGCATATGATGGGTTTTAGCAACTTTTTAAAAAAGTTTATTTAAACTATCAACATACCAGACAAAATAAAGTAACACCAACAAGGCAAATACATTTAATATAATGAAATTATTCAGTCATCCAACATTAGATAATTTTTTTAACAATGTCTTACTGAATAAAATATAATTATCTAAAATTCTAGGCTTAACCAAATAAAGGATACAATTGTTTCTGTGAAATATAAACTCTTCTTGTTTATGACCTGTAGTCTCTATTCAGGATAGAATCGGAGCAATTAATCTTCTAAATAGTTTTTCTTGAATTCCTAAGAACATTTTCCTAGGAATAACCATGCAAGATATATTACATGTTTGCAAATTTAAGTAAACATGCAGAGGTGTACTGCTTGTTTAGCTTTATTTACTTTTCTTTTCCACAGAATCCTAATAATGATAGTAGCCGATGCTTGCCAATGAAGATGTTCCAGCAGGAGAATGCATTGCATTTTTCAACCATTTTTAGCTTTGGAATATTATTACAGTATAAGAAAAGAAGGATCTGCTGAGGAAGTCCTACTAAAAACAAATCCTATATGATTGTGAAGAAAATCTGTCTAGGGAGCAGGCACCATATGAATGCACATTGTGAAGATATATTAGCACCATACAGTTTCCAAGATATATCCATAGAGTGGTTTCCATATTCAATGCATTATAGTAATCTAGTTTAAATATGTCCCAGCTAATGGCTAACATTATCATACTCGTTTTCTTAGGAAGACAATCAGGTGTTGTATAAGGCAGTATGTTGGGTTTTTAATTTGACAATCTTATATTATGCACGAAGACAAGAAAACTGATACACATTAGTGACGCCCCTATCATGCATGCAAAAATCAACATTTAAGAACATTTTAAGGCCATGTCCTTTTGGCTTGTTTTTTATCGTATGATTGTTTGACTGCTAATATTATATTATATTTAGGAGTAGGCATAGTTATCAAATGCTAACATTCACTAGTACATAAAAACAATGAAATATAGTGTACTTGAAGGCTGCAGTTACACTAAGCACAATTACAAAGTGTTCGTTTATTTACAGATCCTCTCAAGAGGCACCTGAGTTTTTGCTAGGAGTTGAGTGCTATTTGTGGAGCCTGGCTTCTTTTTATACTGTTTTCAAAAATGTTTCAAGCCCTTTTCAGCTGAACTTTACTTTCTAAACCTGCTCAATATATCATGGTTCCTCAATTTATCTGTAAGTTTGAGAAGGAGCCCTTTTCTTTATGACCACAGAAATAATAGGGCTGGACAAGTTTTGTATTTTGAGGGGTTTCTTTGTGAGATAGAAGATAGTTACCGACAAATTCAGTATCTCTCCTCCCTCTTTAAAATTACATTATAGGTAGTCCTCGATTTACAATCACAACTGACCCCAAATTTTTTGTTGTTAAGCAAGACATTGTTCAGTGAATTTTGCTCCATTGTATGACTTTTCTTGCCACAGTTGTTAAGTGAATCACTACAGTTGTTAAGTAAGTAACACAAATGTTAAGTGAATCTGGCTTTCCTATTGACTTTGCTTGTCAGAAGATGATAGTAGCTGGTCACATGAGACTGCAATCATCATAAATATGTGTTAGTTACCAAGTGCTGAATTTTGATCATGTGACCATAGAGGATGCTGCAATGGTCATAAGAGTGAAAAATGATCTTAAGTCACTTCTTTCAATGCAGTTGTAACTTCAAAAGCTCACTTAACAAATGGTTGTAAGTCAAGGATTACCTGTACATTGTTCCCTTCCATCCTATACTCAGCCCATTTTAATCAGCAAATTAAAAATATTTCAGCAACAAGTACATAAAGAGTTGGGGTTTCTTCTGCGTTTCTATCTGATACCTACTCAGACTTAGTAAAACTCAAAAAACCTACCAGTTTTCTCGTATAATTTTATATACTGATGGCGCAGTGGTTGGAATGCAACAACTCTGCCCACAGCCCAAAGTTCAATCCTGATGGGGTTCGAGGCTGACTCAGACTTCCAGCCAGGAGTGAAATTCAGCCGGTTCTATCCAGTTCGGGCGAACTGATAATGGCGGCTGTAGGAGGCTCCGCCCACCCGCATGGTTGTCATGATGTCGCTTTTTTTGTGACGATTTTAAGCCTCTGCGGGTGAACCGGTAGGGAAGGTAAGTGAATTTCACCTCTGCTTCCAGCCTTCCGAGGTTGGTAAAATGAGGACTCAGATTGTTGGGGGCAATATGCTGACTCTGGAAACTGCTTAGAGAGGGCTGCAAAGCTTTACAGAGTGGTATATAAGTCTAAATGCTATCACTATTGCTATCTCATTATTTTTTTTAAGAGAGAAATTTCTATTGCCTTCATAGTAGTATCCAACTGCTAAATTCTCAAAACTGTGATGGGCGTGTGACAGAAAGTCCTTTCTCAAGTGAATTGGAAAACTTCATGTTTCACCATCCAGTGCTCATTTCTAACCTATTGTGATTAATTTCATCGGATCATCACAGGATTCTCATGCAAACGTTAAATGCCAAATTTAATTAATGCAAACATAAAGAATACTTGAGGATTGAACTGAAAGCTGTAAATATTAAATAGTTCCTGTAGAATCTGCAGAAAGAAAAGCTATGATCTATTTTGGTAAACGGTTTGTGACTAACTTCTGATTGACTTTGGGTTATTTAGTACAGAAAATAATAATGCATCTACTTTATGATTGCCTTGCTATTTTTTGTTAAATAATGAACAAATATCCTTCAATAGTAGCATTATTGGAAATTGATTTTAAAAGATTAAGTCTGTACAAATATTTAATTAAACATATAGTTTGAAATGATGTTTGAAACATTAGTATATCTCATCTTCTGTTGTTTAAAATATCCTTAAGTTTGGTATATGATAGCTTGTTCCAAGTAGGAAGCATAATTTGCATGGTGTTTACTTGCAGTGTAATAGATTTTTAGCAAATGATTCTTATTTAATGAACTATGATCTGAACAGATGTTGCTTATAAGCAAACATTTTGCATTGTTGATTTGTTTCTTTCTTCGCTTCACCAGAACACTGTTATATCTGCGTAATCGTGTTTGTGACACTATGCAACAAAAGTGAGCAATTGTTGAGAAAGCAAATACTTTTAGTCATATAACATTCATGAAGGTAATAATGTTATCTTGTTGGCTATACCTGGAAAAATATTATTTGCTTTTCATACCACCTTGGGCTAGAATGGAAATTAAAGGGGGAAAAACAAATTTAAAATTAAATTTTAAAGAGAGGGCAATATTAAATCATTTTATGCATTTGAAATCATTCCAAACTGGCTTTGATTTAATAATTGATTGCCTTTTATATCCCATTGCAGTTCTCTCTGACCATGTTACCCTTATAAAGTTCCAAACAGTGATCAATTTGGGGCTCAGAACTCCAGTTCTGCTGTATGACGATGTTATACTTCACATGATGTGCATGCTAACCTCTATTAAAGGACTTAAGAAATGTCATTCTTACAAGGAGGTCCTTGTATGCTTGAATGCACAGGGATGTTCATAGAATTCCAAATCAAATGTAACAAATTCAGAACAGCACATTTTTTACAGATTATGTTTGGCTATGTGAAAAACGGAACTACTTTGATTAAAACTGGGTTAGGACTAGAGAGAATCTACTTCAAATACCAAATTAGTCATGAGACTCATTAAATCATTACTTCCCAGTGTGGAGCATAAACTTTTCATGATGCTGAAAAAAGGGAGAGATGTTATCTATATAGCACCTTTAATTCTTGGAGGAATAGTGAGATGGAAGTATAATACCTAAATAAGTAAGATTAAACTCCAAACTGGAATATCATGATTTGTAAGTTGCAAGTTGCAATGGAAGTTGTAAACAAGTGAGAATGGGATGACGTCTGAGTCTGAGTTGGGTCATTTCATATTGACTGGGTGATTGAATCAATGTATCATATTATTTGGGGGAGAAATACGAAATAATGAAGTTTCACATTAGCCAACCACTTGCCATCTTGAATCCCTGTTATAGACCATATGTACTTCAGGGGTATGAGGTCAAGCAATTAAATTTGTTACAATTTGTGAGGATACTCATTTAAGATGAGTGTCTTAAGTGGTGTAGGTTTTCCTGCCTAGGCAGGGGGTTGGACTAGACGACCTCCAAGGTCCCTTCCAACTCTGTTATTCTATTCTAAATTATTCCAAAAGAGGATACATTAAGAAAAATAGACATTAATGGGTAAATGTGCCATTATCACAAGGATTTTTTTTTTTCTGTGGGAGAAACCATGGCTTTTACAAGACTTTGAGACTAGTACTGGCAATTAAGCCTAGCCTTTGAAAGAACTCCATTTGTAGTTTTGGGTGGAATGATAGCTTTTGATATTTGCTTCACTGCAGCCAAATACATTGTTGCAAGACAGCTACCAGTAGATAATCTCTTTATGCCAAGCAAAAGGACAGTTTGTCAGTTTGCTGTTCTCTGAGCATTTTCCCACCAACAGCTTTTCTGAAGATGAGCCAATGCAGCAAGTTTTGACTCGTAGTTTCACTGGTTTACCAACTATTTCATACTGAAACCGGGGGAATTACTCAACTGCTGGAACTAGATTATGATCAGAGTTTTGCCAGAGTATGTCCATTCTAATAAGGAGCATAATTAGAATAGCATTACATGAAAAGAGAACCTTACCTAGTTTGTTTGTAAAGGTGACAGAAAGGAAGGGTTGTAAGATAAATGAAGCTGGAAAGAAAAATAACAAAATTATTTTCCTAATTACAGTACTTCAAAAACATTTCATTTTGCCTTTACACACTAAGCTCATATTAAAGTATTTATTTAATTATAGGAGACTATGTATAAATATCTGTTTAGAGCAGATATCAAGACTGGGAAGCATTTTTCTGACAGGGTGGAGTGTGGGCAATATTGCTAATGGTCAAAGTTGCAGTGCTGAAAGGGGGAAAGAATATGTTAGGCGTAATAAAAACCTGTACTCTGAAATTTAGCTTTGTCTTTTCATGACACCAATACAGATTTATGAATGAAGTAAGCAAGTGTATAAGCAAACAGTGAACTAGATCAACACATTGCATTGCATCACTTGCAATGCTATTTTGCACGAGACTGAGTCAAATGTTCATTCATGCCAGAAATGTAATATCCAGGCTGTTATTTTAAAAACCCATGCTGCAGCAGATTCACATGAATTTCAGTAAATATTTTGACCATTAGAAATCTCAGAACCGCCTGGGTCTATTCTTCTACGATTGCGTATTTCGTTGCCCAAGAGAAAGACTGACACTCACAAGGAACAATTCAAGGAATTTGTACATCTATATAGAAGAATCCATTCTAAATTTTGCTTTGTGTAACTTTGCCATCTTAGAAACTACTTCATTGTTGATGCTGTTAGATAAAGGTGATGCTGCACAACTAAGTTATTTCAAGGAGTTGCATAAAAGCCAATCTGTAAGATGATTGACAGTGGTTCTGAATTATGAAATCATATGATGATGATGATGATGATGATGATGATGATGTGAACATTTACAGTTATCCTGTGGATGAACTTTGCACATATAAATGCTTTAGAAACAGGACTTATAAACTAATGGACTAATACTCCTCTCCCACCAATGGAACCTTCCTGTAGTAAATCACCCAGCTTCAACAAAAATACTTAGAAGTGCTCCATTAAATGTACTATTACATGAACTTCCATGCTTCAGATTCTGCTACTAGTGACTACTGGAACTGTACGTATATCAACATGGTTATAAATCCGGATGTCCGTGGGGAATGCCACTTCATCTTAACACCAAGTATGGTTGGTATTACATTTCTGAAACAGTCTAAAGCATTTGGTTATAATCCAAATCTGTGCTTAACGAAATAGTGTAAACATTAACTTCTTGGTTGTGAGTAATTTCATTTTACCTTGATCCAAGGCCACATGAGAAACTATAAAATTATATACAGAACTCCAATTATTGCAATAGTATTTGAATAGGTTTAAAAAAAAATGAGTTGCAAATACTTCTGCTACCTCCTTGAAATGATTACACAACTTTGAAGAAAATATTGCACTGATTATCTTGCTTTTTTAAGATTTATTCCCAGTAGGCACTAATAACAGAATCAGAAGCATGGCACATATAAATCTAACCAAGGCATTCTGAGATAATATTTGCAGAATGCCAACATAATTTGAAATAAATAGGCAATAAATACTGTAAACAAAGAAATAACTGAAAGATAATCAAATCTCTTAGGATATCATGTGATGTTGCCAGGCATCAGATATCTTCTGTCCAGCTTTGCTCAAGAGCAAGGTGAGCTTGAATAGGAAAAAATACAGCTTTATTTTCATTAACTGAATACTGGAATTTGTCTTCTCCTGATTTAATAGATTAATAAAGAAGCATATATAGCAGTGGTGAAATCCAAGTTTTTTTACTACCAGTTCTGTGGGCGTGGCTTGGTGGGTGTGGTGTGGCTTGGTGGGCGTGGCAGGGGAAGGATACTGCAAAATCCCCATTCCCTCCCCACTCCTGGGGGAAGGAT
>JANHFK010009992.1:133832-149071 GCA_036250565.1 Sibynophis collaris | reverse complement strand
GCACCCAAAAAGATACATATATATACTGTATGTGTGTACACACACACACACACACACACACACACACACACACACAGAGCTCTTCAAAACCTATACACATTCAACCTCACACACCCAGAGTCCACTTTCTGCCATTTAACTATAACTTCTGTACATTAGAACATGACACACATTTTCACATTTACTTCCCTCCACATGACCATTAGAGCCAGGAGATGACATGGGCATTGCCAAGAACTCTGGCCAACAAAGGAGGTGTCAGCTGGTTGCAGTAGGCAACCAAAAAAACATCCCTGGGGCCTACACACCTGCCCTCCACCTCACCTTAATGAAGCCAATGTCCTCAGCGTACTAGCCAGTGGTGGGATTAACCAGTTCACCGAACTGCTTAGAGTTTTAATAACCGGTTCACCCAAACCGGTCTGAACCGGCTGAATCCCACCTCTAATGTACACTGATGAGAGCCAATAAGCACACACAAGCTATTGTTCTCTGGACCAATTGCAGTGTTTAAGCAGTCTTTTAAGGGCAGCTCTATGTACAGTGCATGTCAGCCCTGGAGGCCATCTTTTTCTTTGAATCTTCAGGGCTGCTACACTTAGTGCTGTGGGAAATTAGGAGGGGGGATTGCATGGAGTTGTAGCGATATCTAGCCATAACAGCATTCTTTTCTCTGGGAGTCAAGGACGTTCTGCCTGCACCTGGAGTGGCATGACTAGGAGGCATCTCCAGTTGGGATGGTGGATTTATTGGACCATGTGATGGACATGTGGGTGCAGAGGAAGGGACTTTGACTTTCCTTTGGGTGGGGAAAACCCAAAAGCGTTCAGATTCAGGTTTTCCCAGATGTGCCAATATCACATCTCTAATAAAGTGGAACTTTGAGAAACTTCTTGCCTCAGAGTCTTCTTTCATTGGGGGTGTGACTTGGAACCCTGACAGTGCATAGCAGTAGTTTAACCAGATATTGATGAGGGTATAAATCAGTAGTTCAGCCAGGTCCCCCTGCTTTTTCTGCTTTCTAGCCATGGTTTGTACCTGTTGATCTAGCTCAAGGAATAATCAAGGAGAACCACAAATTGTGACCTTTGCAGGTAAGGGCGCACTTGCCTGTCAAGAAGCAATCCAGGTGGCAACAGAGAGTCCTGACAGACAAGCAGCAATTCCTTCTTACTAGACAGCCAAGTCACATTCATCTAGACCAGGATTGTCAAACTGGCAGCCCTTGGGCCACCCGAGCTCTGTGAAGGGGGAAAATGTCACGAAACGTCACGTGACGGTAATGTGACATGGTGAGTTTGACACCCGTGATCTAGATCTTTATAATTTATAGGACTGAGAAAGAACATTAACAGTATCTTCCTTACAGCCAGAGAAAGCAATGTATAATTGAAAAAAAACCTGTTACAGGTAGTCCTCAACATAGAGCAGTTCACTTAGTGACCATTTGAAATCACAACAGCACTGGAAAAAAGTGACTTATGGCTGTTTTTCACACTTACAGTCATTGTAGCATCCTCATGGTCACATGACCAAAATTAGGACACTTAGCAACTAGTTCATATTTATGATGGTTGAAGTATCCTGGAGTAATATGATCACCTTTTGTTATCTTCTGACAAGCAAAGTCAATAGGGAAGCCAGATTCACTTAAAAACCATGTTGCTAACTTAACAACTGCAGTGATTCATTTAACAACTGTGACAAGAATGGTCATAAAATGAAGAAAATTCACTTAACAACTGTCTCACTTAGCAACATAAATTTTGGATTCTGTTATGGTTGTAAGTTGAGGACTACCTGTACTGAAATAACAGCCAGGACCTTAACCTGATTTCAAGGCAAACTACAAGACTGGAGTAGCTAAAATGGTAAGTGTGGATAATTTTCTTTAATTAGTGTTAAAAATTTCAATTGATGATTATTCTTTCTTTCCAAAGATTATTTTTGCACATCATTAATGATCTATATATCATTTTCTCATTCCAAACTAAATTTATTCAGAACTGATTTTACATGAGTTAATATATTTTAAAGATTTTATATGCATGTATGTCAGATCATTGGATTAGTTTTCTATCCCACTTTTCAGAAATCAAACTTTTGTCTTATGTGTTGTAAGACGCAAGCACTCAGAACAGTGGTGAATTTAACTATCGTGTTTCCCCGAAAATAAGACTCTGTCTTATATTTTTTTGAACCCCGAAATAAGCTCTTGGTCTTATTTTTGGAGAGGTCTTATTACTTTGGGGCGTGTAGACGAGCCTCCTCTTGCTGTTTTACCTGATTTCCAGCTCTGTCTCCCTAATCCTAACCAGAGGAAATGGCAGGGATTGGCTGCACATGCATTTAAATATTTTTTGGGGAGGGCTTATTTTAGCACATGCGCTCTAAAGCCCAATTGGGCTTATTATCAGGGGATGTCTTATTTTCAGGGAAACAGGGTAAAGCTAGTTGTTATTTATGAAAAATATTGTTAATATATGAACGTCCTCTTTTCACAGCAAATTAATACCTTTTCAATAGATAATGACAACTATCAAAGATAAGGTGGTAAGATTTCTTTCAATGCTTTTAAAAGTTACTACGGTGGATGCCTTTTTTAGTCCTTGGAAGATTGATGATTCCATTATTTGTAGGACTCAGCAATAAATCTCAGAGTTTAGGCTAAAGTGAGCACTTTCCCCTACTTTGCGTCTTCCATTACACCGTTATTCATCATGTTTAATCATTCATTTACCTCTGACTGCTACTGTGCTCAGGGAGGACCAGCAGATTATTGATTTTTGACTTTTACCCTTTAGAAGCTGGGAAAACCGGCTTTATGACTGCTTAATCAAAAGTGACATGCTATGGGTGAAACAAGGGGATGAGAAAAGAAGGTTGCAAACCTTGAAAAAATGAAAACTAAAGAACAGAGTCTGTTATGATGGAATGGAATTAAGAGCCTACAGAGATGATTATAGAAAACTGCAAATTAAAATAGATATCATCCATGAGACATGAACAGATTTGCCCAGTTGAAAAATATTTCTGGGAATAAGGAAAAATATACTGTAAATTTATATCTTCAGCTGAAAGATAAAATTAATAGGCCAAAATAGGAAACATCTAATAATTATGTTCAACTGAATAAATGCGGCTGCTCAAAACTCAAGGAACAAAATTCAATAAAACCTGTTGGAAAGAAATCCAGGAAGGATTTCAAGGATGTACAAGAAGAATTTCTTCACAAAATCTGTGAATCCTATAATATTTGATACTACAAAATTGTGGTAACTTGCATTATTTTAAAAGATATAGAAACCATTTTTGAGAGCAAGTCATAATACTTCAAAGATTTGTGGAATAAGCATGATTCAAAATATCAGTTACAGACGAACAATGGTATGTGTGTACGTGTACATACATACACACACAAACTCAACTTCCAGTATTTCTGTTGTTAACTTCTGTTGCCCCATTTTACGACCTTTCTTGGCACAGTTAAGTGAATCATTGCAGTTGATAAGTTAGTAACCTGGTTGTTAAAGTGAATCTGGCTTCCCCATTCACTTTGCTTGTCAAAAGGTTGCAAAAGGTGACCACATGACCGTGGGACACAGCAATGGTCATAAGTATGAACCAGTTGCCAAGCATCTGAATTTTGATCTCATGATCATAGGGATGCTACAAATGTAACTGTGAAAAATGGTCGTAAGTCACTTTTTTCAATGTCATTATAACTTTGAACGGTCACTAAATGAATTGTTGTAAGTTGAGGAATATATATATATGTTGTTCATGGTTATTTTCGAGTATGGCCCGTGTAATATTAGTTGAATCTATGCAACGTTTCGGCAAATTCACATTTGCAATCATCAGGCTGGCTTTTTGTTTCTGAGAGGGAGAAAAAGCATGTTCAGAATGGCAGTTGCTGTTTAAATATAGGAAGGGGGTTGGGATGTTTGCTGCTGCAAGTGGATTGGTTATTTGTGTAGCAACATTTTGTTAGAAAACATCTAACAAATCTAGAAAAAATCTTAGAAAAGAAATATATATATATATATATATTCCCTATATTTTTCTGGGAACATACTTTATTCAGTTGTGTATTCAGTTGTGCATTTACTAATGCACAAATGAGGAAACTGAGTAATTATAACAGCTTATATTTCCAAAACAGCCTGTTTTATTATTTCATCGTAATGGTTTTGAGCACATCTTCAAATTTTATCTGCAAGTTTAGCTTTATTTACCTGTCTTACACATTTTATGTTTCTTTTTCCATTTTAAGACTTAAGAGTTTAGGGGGGGAAACACACAAGCTAAAAAACATAAGAACTGCAGACTTTGGATAGTAACTAGATAAGTTTTTTCCCAAGGCCATCGCAAACCAGTGTACAAATTTTAAGCTATACGAGATAAACCGCATAGGGAGTTACAAGTTGCATGTTTTTTAAAAAGTCAGAAGTCTTGCTGTATATCACATCACATCAAAAGGGCACCTAGTATACCCACAAGGGCCCTGGTTTTTTTCCCCTGGCCCCTCCCACCTCTCTCTCTATACGCAACATTTGTTGAATAATCAACCTAATTAAAAACCTTGGCGAACTTGAAAAGCCATCTGGGAAGTTTTGTTTTAACACAAGGAAATATTAGACGATATGCAAATGAGTTAAGGAAATGAGCTAATGTGCAAATGAGCTAAGCAAACTTTCATTGATGCTGTTATGTTTAGAGCCTACCATCAGACAAAATGAGGCAAGTCCCCCTTTTCTGTCGAAAAAGGCCAATCATCGGCAAAGTATTAGAGGATGTAGCTGTGCATCTCCATGTAGATATTCTCTATCCACATATAAATTATCTGTCTGATCTCTGGAGGAAAAGCAACATTCACCTCTCACTCCATTTACTTTGGGTCTGTGGACAAGGGAACCAACAGCCGTTAATTTCTACAAAAATTATTTATAAAGTAATTTGTTTTTATAATATGCCATGGCAAATGGTTGTTGTTTTTGTCAGTTTCTTCCTGCAAAATTCTGGGTCTAGATCCAGAAAAAAAGTAGTCATCCCTAACGCCATTTGAAATGCATGAGATTAGCAGTGAATGAATGCATTTGCTATAATTCACAACTTTTAATTGGTTTCATCACTTGGGAACAGTGCAATTTCTCCGGACTGCAAGCCAAGTGATTACAGTAGCAGGGCAGAACAAATAGGGTGAAAGGTTAAAGGTCTTACATTTTGGGTCTACAGACCTTAGCTCTGCCTTATGTCTTTGTTAGTATAGAGTATATCGAGAATGGCCTTGAAGGATGGGATGGGAGGAAGAGCCATTACAAAAGCAGAACCTCAGCTCAGGTCAAGAAACTAATCTGAGAAAACATCTCAGATAAGCCCCTTCCTAGTTCACTGTAGGATAAAACAAGAAGGGGAATAAGCTGCATTGTTTTGCAAGCTTCTGTTATTATAGCTGTTGAAATAAAAGTAGCCCTGACCTAAATGGCAGTGGTGTCTTAATTTGGACTACCTCTTATAGGAAGGCTGTGGGATGGAATGTGGTAGGGTTCAGGGGTGGGCTTCACTTACCTTCTCTACCGATTCGCAACGGGAGCACATGCTTCGCTGCGTCGCACGTGGCACTTCTGCACATGCACAGAGTATCCACGATGACATCTAGATGGGTGGGCAGAGCCTCCCGCTGCCACTACTACTGGTTCGCAAGATCCGGTAGGAACCCACATTGGTAGGGTTGATTCCCAGGAGGGACGGGTGCCTTTCAGAGGAATAAGAGAGAACTCAGTCCAGATATTGTGTGAGAGACAGAGGGTGAAGACAGCCCCTTCCTAATAGTTCTCACAGTATAACATAGATGCATATTCAGTTGGGTAACATTCTGTCTATAGGTGTGGAGATAATAAAGAACTCAGCGTGGAAAACTACATGCCATTCTTGGTTTTTGGGCCTGACATGTTGACAAGAGAGTAACTTGGTAGTTCTCACTGCTGCCAGTTATCTGTCACAGTGTACCTTATCTTGCATCTTCCCACTAACCAGATATGAGAGCCGGAGAGATCCACCCAAGGTCTTGTAGTAAGCCATGGAGGCATTAGAAGGTGAATAAATATGAATTAAACCCAGGAGAGGCAAGCAAATAAGGGAAATAAGGGTTCAAACTGACTCCCCCTCCCCAAATTTCCTGAAGTAGTAAGGAAGGAAAGAGAAGGAGAAGGAGAGGCAGATTTGCAAGTTTCTGTACTCATATATTATAGTCTATATCAATAGAATATAGTTCTAAACTTTCAGTAGGGTCAGCTTCCTGTTTTGATCTCCATTTCAGAGCTGTCTGACTTCTTAATATAAAAGGGGAGGAATGAAACAAATTCTACAGGATCATTTCCCGGGTTTCTGGCACTGAGATGTGTGAGTGGAGAAATTTGTCTCTCTTCCTTATGGGGAAATAGGGGAATCTTACAAGAGATACATAGAATCAAGCTTTACTAAAAAGAAAGGAAAACAAAACTGGGGAAAATTATTTTTTGCTTTTAAGGCTCTGATATAAAACATTTAATCACAAAGGAGAAAAAAATGGAGCTCTTCAAAACATAGCCAAAATCTGAAGAGAATCTCCAATACAAAAAAAATAAAAAATAAAAAAATCAGGATAAGGTGAAGTTCTAAGCGGATCAAAAGATGTCATTAATCTGTGTTAATATGGAAACAATTCTGATATACTGTTTTATATAAAACATAGAAGAGAGATACTAATCACTTGAGACATTAAAGCATTTAGTAGCAGACCTCCCCCCCCCAAAAAAAATTAAAACCAGCAGATTTTATCTAATCTGTTCCTATCCCTTTTTTATAATTTAGATTCTTAGATAATAGTATGGCATTATCTGTATTTAAAAAATAGATGTGCATTCTCAGCTTCAACCAATACGCCTCTATTTTTATTTTTATTTTTGTTTGTTTATTAATTTTATTTGCCACCCATCCTGCTGGCATGTGACTCTGGGCAGCTTACAATTTGATAAAACTATAGTATAAAAGAGTAAAACAGTAAACCAATCAATGCATTCAAAATAAGAGCTGAGATAGCACAGGATATACATGGAATGAAACTGGGATCTTCTCTTTAATCCAGATCTAGTGGTTAAGACATCAGCCTAAAAAGCCAGAGATGAGGAATTCAAACCGGCTTTAGCCCTGAAAGCCAGCTGAGTGACTTCCAGCCGGTGACTCACTCTCAGCCTAACCCACCTCAACAAGGTTGTGTCTGTGAGGAAAAGAGGAAGAAAATGTGTTGGATATGTTGGCTGCCATGAGTTATTTGTAAAAATCATAAAGGTGGGTTACAAATAAATAAATAAATCACCTACATCCAGGATGACACCCCATCTGGGCCCAGGGCAATTGACGTTTTAAGGCCTTTATGGAAGGTCAAGAGGGTGGAGGCAGATCTCATCTTGAAGGAACTGATGTTCCAGAGGGTGAGCACAGAGACAGAAAAGGTTCTCCTCCTAGTTCCCACCTGCCAAAATTCCTTGGCTAATGGGATCCATAGCACGCCAGAGGTGGTATTCAGCAGGTTCTGACCAGTTCTGGAGAATCAGTAGCGGAAATTTTGAGTAGTTCGGAAAACCAGTAAATACCACCTGACTGGCCCCGCCCCCATCTATTCTCTGCCTCCCGAGTCCCAGCTGATCGGGAGGAAATGAGGATTTTGCAGTAACCTTCCTGTGGAGTGGGGTGGGAATGGAGATTTTACAGTATCCTTCCCCTGCCATGCCCACCAAGTCACACCCACCAAGCCATGCCACGCCCACCAAGCCACACCCACAGAACCGGTAGTAAAAAAATTTGAATGCCACCACTGATACAAACCAAATTTGGGAGGGTTTTTTTCTTTCCAGAAACTTGTATCAATCTGTCAAATTTAGTGATGTGTGTGAGTGTGTGTGTGTGTGTGTGAGAGAGAGACAGAATGTATATACTGAGTTCTGGAGCTCTATCACAGCCTGTGATTGGGTATAAGGATACGAAGTAAGATTTTCAAATTCAGCTGTGGTGCAATATGTATAGATGACAGCTGTATATTTGTGTCCTGTTTCCAGGCTGATGCTCATATCATGTGCATTGGTTGACGATTGTGGGAAATAAAGTAAATGGTTCAGTTTCCTGATACTGATCCAGCCTGATTTTTTTTTTTTAAATGTCTTGTGTTCAGTCAGAGGATTCTTTTATCTAGGCTTATATTGTCTACCTTGAGCAACACAATTTTATAATGATTACCGGTAATTCCCAGGTATGAACAACCTGAGATCTGCTGTATGGCCAATCATTTTCTCCATCCCTTCATCATTGATGGTGTAGACTGGGGCTGTTGGAAGTTGGTTTAGCAAAATCTGGATACTGCTCATATACATTATGATCTTTCTTTTAAAAAAATTGACAGATTCTGTGTGCTTTCTAGGAATTCATCAAAGACATCTAATCAAACACTAGCCAACTTGGTCAAAAATGTCGATGTGATTTAGTTTTCAAATTCCTTGTTAGCAGTTTCTCCTTATCAGCAGCTTTAGCAATAGATTTTAGCAAAGGAGACAGCATCACTTGCTGTTATCTGCCGGTAATCACTTGCTGTTATCTGCAGTTGGCATTCCTTGGCCACTTGGCAAATTTATTATAAAAGGCCCCTCCCTGATCTACAGCTATACATTGGAGCAGTGGTGAAATCCCATTTTTTTTACTACTGGTTCTGTGGGTGTGGCTTGGTGGGTGTGCTTGGTGGGCGTGGCAGGGGAAGGATACTGCAAAATCTCCATTCCCATCCCCTCCAGGGGAAGGAAACTGCAAAATCCCCATTCCCTCCCCATTCCTGGGGGAAGGATATTGCAAAATCTCTATTCCCACCCCTCTCTGGGACCAGCCAAAGGTGGCATTTGCCGGTTTTCCGGTACTCAAAATTTCTGCTAGCTGTTCTCAGAACTGCTCAAAATTTCCACTACCGGTTCTCCAAAACCTGTCAGAACCTGCTGGATTTAATCCCTGCATTGGAGAGGATCAATAAAAGAATAAAAAAATATTTTTGTGAGAAATTTCCTATCCATAATTAATCTTCTTAATTATGAGGTAGCTAGTAAGGCAGTTGAAAACTCTTGGGCTAACCTATTTTTCCCCCTTTGCCCGTTCTTGCTTGAATATTAGTTTTCACTTGAATTTCAAAGACTCCCAGTTAAACCAGTTGCATGCTGCCACTGATATTTTTAGCTGAATAATTGAAAAGGTCTCTTGATGCTTTGTTTACGCTAGTAACTTCAGAAATAATTTGGCTACTGGCAGCCTACCTTTGTCCTTATGGATTCAGCTGGCAGAACAGGGACCTTTTCTCGCAATCAACAAGTTATTCAAGTCTTATGAAGAAATGACACTTAAATTGTGGAGCCAACGAACTTCTCTTAGCTGTTTTAATGAATCCCACTGATGATCAGTCACATTCAAGTTAAACAAATTCTTCAGCTTGTAAATGGTTTTGCCAGAGCACGTCATCACAGCAAAGCAAAGTTGATGCTAACATTGAGAAAGTCAAATGAAGTTATCGTTTTAGCCAAAAGAAGCTGAGAAGGAGAAAGTCATGGCAAACTCCTGAAATTTCTGCTGGGATGTTCCTGCTGATTTCTTTTTTTTGGAGGAGTGAGAAACACAAAGCCGGGGATCTCTATATCAAACTTCTGCCTCAGCTGAGTTTGAAGATACTATCCCATAATCCTTGGAGTACCTCTATATGCAGAATGGGGAGGGTGAATCCTCTTGTCCATTGCCTTTGTCAGCAAAACATCTATTTGACTGAGCCTCTGGGAGGGAGATCCATCTGAAGATGACTTCATTGTTAGGACCTCTCTGAATAGTTTCTTTGTACCATTCTTGGTTTGGCTCCAGATTTGTTCCTTCCTATAATATTTGGTGCAATGAATGGATGTTGGTCTTCCTAAACAGGAGCAAAAAAAAACCAACTATGGCAAGAGAGATGCAGAATAATAGCCACAGTGATAACAGGTGCATCATTACAGCAACAAGCAATGAAACAAGTGATCTAATTTTCATCAGTTACATCATGTTACAAATGTTCATTATTTACCGTATATCGTTTTCACAGTCCTTGTTAAAAAGATATCCATATTGATCTATTTTGGGGGTCAAGAAAGCCACTGTTTTATCTCCCTCTATCAGACACGGTAATAGAGACTTTGTATTTTCACATACAACGATGGTTAAACTATTTTGAAAACTACTTGGTAGAAAAATTCTGCCATATGATCTGTCCAATATCTGACTCAGAATAGGGTGTTGGATAGAAATACCGTAGAAAAAAATTGTACCATCACAGCAGTATGGTTTTAATGGACAAATACAGGCAATACATGTCACAAGTCTACTTTCTAAACAACATTCTGACATCGAATCTGCTTGATATGCAGATTAAAGATTAATTGATCAGACATACAAATCTTAGTATGTGAGTTGCTTATTAGAATTGCTTGGTTTTTGGACTCTTCTGATTTATTTGCAGATATTTGTATCATTGAGAGATCCCAAGCTGATGGCTATTCCTTATATATGCAGCCAGAATTTCTATTCTGTCAATTTAACATGCATAAAGAGCTATCATTTGGGGGGGGAAACTGTTGTTTATAATGCTTCTATCCTTCCTAGTTTCTGGCTCATCTGAAGGTTTTGTGCAATACACCCACATTTATATAACCCTCCTGTGACATTTTTAAAAGAAAATATCAGGCCTTGTTCTTAATACCATGGAGCTTTATCCTTAATCAAAAAAAAATCTAATGCTATAGGTGTTAATAAACCATACTCAAACAGACATATACATAAAGAAATAATACACTATAGGCATCTGAGGAAGTGCCGAATGCCACATCACTTGCAACTGAAGAAGCACTAATTGCATGCTTTTCTACATTGTTTTAGGTTTTGGCATTTCTCTTTCACAGAAGGCCAAAGGCAATTTCTCAACTCTTCTTTGGCTATAGAAAACTAGTAAAATATGTTTGGAGAATTTACAACAGAAGTGGGAACTAACGGCCTTCCAGATGTTGCTGAAATACAGCTGCCAGATGCTCCTGCCAGGAGAGGTAATAATATTGTAGTTCAGGGTAGAAATTATATTTCTGTAGCATCTGGAAGGCCATAGGAATCCCATTCAGGAAGTATATACAGTGCAACTTATTCTAAATGATTATTCTTTTGATGAGGGTATCCTGTCATGTATCGATCTCAAAGATTCCTAAGCAACCCTTTTGTTACCATTGGAGCCCACAAAGATTGCAATTTTCCAATGGCAAAATAACAATAACAATAGAATAGAATAGAATAGAATAGAATAGAATAGAATAGAATAGAATAACTGAGTTGGAAGAGACCTTAGAGGTCTTGTAGTCCAACCCCCTGCCTAGGCAGGAAACCCTATACCACTTCAGACAAATGGTTATCCAACATTGTCTAATGTGCATTTCTTCCATTGTTTCTGTTTGCCACATAAGTTCCAATAAAGTAGGCCCTCTTTAAATCTCTTCCATTCACTGATGGGAACTAAGAGGGATATTTTTCCATCACAGTCCCTAAAATCTGGAAAAGTATCCCTCCAGATAGTCTAATAGCCCCAATTCTGCTACCCTTTGAACAAACTCTGAACACTGGCTTCTTCTCCAGTTAGACAGGAATGTGCTCATCATAATAGAATTAAGTTTATTATACTTGTGGCATGTTTGTTTCCCCTGATTCTGGCCAACTTTCATTTTCTGTACTGATATAATATTTTGGTGTTATTTTTAATCTGTCCAAGCTGCTGTAAATTCAGCAGACTTATAAATTTATATTATAAACAAAAAAATAAATTTAGTATCTTGCTTAGAAAGTAAATGAAGAACAGTAATAAACAAATGCCAGTTAAATTAGAACATAAAGAAATACAAAATAAATGCATTAAAAGGACAAGCAACTCTCACTATGATAATGGAATATCAAGCAAGTAATCATTTTTCAATAGAAAGGATAAACTTGCTCTATAAAACCTACTAGCAATCTATAACAGATTGAACAGATTTCCTTTGAAATAAAGACCCAGATTTTTATTTTTTTTAAAAAAATTCTTCTGAAACCACTCCAATTAAAGCACAATTCATCAATAGCTATTTTCTGCATTTACATAAGCATAAAGATTTAGAACATTCACAGATTGTAAAAAAGAAAATGAAACGAAATAAATCTCCCAAAATAAAACCAGGACTCAGCTACCAAAAAAGGCTGACTGGCAAAGTGACTCATTGCATAATGATAAAAAAGATCCTTCTGTTCTTGCTAAAAAGTTTAACAGTATGAGTAACACGGTTCTGTAGTGAATTAAACATTACACATTTTTAATGACTTTCCTTATTTGGTTTGATTCCTTCAAACTGGGTTGTATGCTGGAAATCCAGTTAGTCACTATCCTTAAATCGTTTGCAGTGAAATCCTAACTTCTCTGAGATCAATCCTCATGAATAGTTAATTCTGGAAAAAGGAAACACAGACACACACACAAACTACACAAATTTGAAAGAGTTCTTTTCTCTGACTATGTTTCAAGCAAGAGAAATAATTCTCTGCTCCCAAGAATAAAACTGATGCTTCATGTCATCTACACTACTCAAAGTCAACAGAAAAACAGAAACTTTCTTTTCCATGTTGAGAGTGTTGGAAGAGATTGACAGAACGACTCCAAACCCTTTGATGGGACAACTAAACATCACCCTCCATGGCTACCTCCCACAGGACTAATTCTTAGCAAAATCCATTTCTCCTGTAGACACGAATATGTTTGGGACTGAAAGCCTGAGTTTAAATCTCATCTTTGCCAAAAAGCTCTTTGTTCTGAGTAATCACACCTCTAAAGATTGCCGCCTGTTCATGTAGAAGAAGTTAAGGAGGGCTAATGATGAAAGTGTCATGATTTTTGCCCTCAATAATGACATTTTATCCAAAGGAAAATTATTCTAATTCATGTGATCAAATGCCAAGAGTAGATAGTCCTGCAGCTATAACCGTAATGGAGTTTTTGACCGACTCCCATCTCTGTTGGCTGCAATGAATCATTAAATGAATGTATGGGTGGGTGGTTAAAAGAGCACAGGGTGCTTCAAGAGTTGAGGAGGCCCTTGAAGGCCTAGTACAGACCTAGGCCTACCTGCCCTGGCCCTCCCAAGGCCTCTCCCCCCCCCCAACACCCTGTGGTCCACTTCCCAGCTCTTGGGTCCCCTCAGGCCTTTTCCCACTCCCTCAAAGGCCTGATTGCCACCCCAAAGGCCAACACTAAGGTGACCAACTGTCCTCCTTTAGGGAGGACTGTCCTCCTTTTCTAAGTTCTATCCTCCCTCAAAAAGTGTCCTCCTAGATATCCTCCTTTTCGATATTTGAAGTCTAATCTGTAAATCTCCGTATTCAATCGATGCCGATCCGATCCGTTGCGTGTCATGTAACGTATTTGTATTTGACATGACAATTCATTAAGGCTCAGTACAGTGTGGCGAGATGCGATTATGAGACGCATACGCTCCGCCCAGGAGAATTTTTTTGAGAGTGTGCATTGCGCGCAAGAATGCGCAGTGCGCAAGTGGCTTTGTTTACACTGAATAAAATGTTTCTTTTATTTACAATATTTTTTTCCTTCAATTTATTTGTGTCCTCCTTTTCATTGTAAAAAAGTTGGTCACCTTATCAGCACCCTTCTCCTCACTTACCTTTTGAGGAGTCCGAGGCCTTCCACAGTGCTGGAGTGAAATTGCTTCTTTGCATGGCCACATGGTGCGATTTTGGAAAAGGCCACCATTTTGCTCCACCCACAAAACGGTGTCTATGTTTGGGCCACTGCCCTGCGGCCTGGGAACAAACGGCTCTATTTTGCTGCCTTAACAGGGTCTGCACAGCATTGTGCAGAAGCTTTCTGCAACATTCAAAACCTTCTGCAGCATTGTGCAGACTTTGCACAATGTAGCAAAGCAAAGCAGGTTGCTGGTGGCTGCCATTTTGTCCAGGTCCATAAAAAGGTAGGACAAAATGGCAGCTGTGTTTGAGTCGCCACCAAATGGCTGAGGAACAAACTGTTTTGTTTTGCTGCCTTAACAAGGTCTACACAGCACAGCACAAAAACGTTTTTGCAGCATTCAGAAACTTCTGCAGCATTGTGCAGACCTTGCACAATGTAGCAAAACAAAGCAGGTTGCCTGGAGGCCACCATTTTTTCACACACA
The DNA here is from genome assembly GCA_036250565.1 of Sibynophis collaris. Taxonomy (NCBI): domain Eukaryota; kingdom Metazoa; phylum Chordata; class Lepidosauria; order Squamata; family Sibynophiidae; genus Sibynophis; species Sibynophis collaris. Next base: position 134,783 of record JANHFK010009992.1, on the reverse strand, counting down.
CACATACCCCACACACCAGTAGGTGGAGCAAAATGGCATCTGTATTTGGGCTGCAGCCCAAAGACATGTGGTCTGTTTTCCTTCCCCAACCTGAGGTCCAGAGAGCTACAAAAGATAAGTGTGATGGGTGATGGGCATGTCAGGAGCAGAGCCAAGCGCTGTGGGATCTTGGTGTGGTCAGATGGGGGGGGGGGGAGAGGCAGGAGATGCTATAGGATCCCTGTGATCAGTTGAATGACCAGGAGTTCTGAAGCTATCATAATTTTAAAACAGGGTTGTATATAATTTAGGGTCATCTGTTATAACATTCATTAAATGATGTGTCATATCTTAAGGATCACCTGTAAGTAAATTCTTATTGCAGTTTAAAACCTCTACATTCCATCTGTCCTGGTGGGTGTAAAACACATTTACACAGTTAAAAATGATACATTCATTTTACAATGTGGAATAATTGAAACATATTAAAACAGATCAGCATTACTGTCATTGTTTTGTCCTGAAGACAAATATACAAATAGGCAGACTGGTATGACAAGATGAACAAAAATGTTTTCAGTAGTACATACCTGAAATAAGGAAGATGGACATTATGTTTCTAAGAGGAAGGGATTCTTCGCAGTGAGTTCTGTTTCAGAAACTCTTCGTCTTGAGGACAAATAAATATATACAGGACATGGCAAAACCAGGATGACCTTCACTGGTGATTGCAGTGTTTGAAGCCAATCTGTATGGAAAATTGTCCCATTTATGCAGCCAGTTGTTAGAATCCATTAGTAAGTGGCATAAATGCTTGAATTTTAAGAAGTGACTTGGAAAACTTTGGGAAATGAAAGAAGGAAAAAAGAAATTATTGAAAAATTGGGTTTAAGTTGGTTTGAAAAAATACAGATAGAAAAATGGACCAAAAAAGTAAGGGAAAATTGTATGATAGATAGAAATGAAACAGAA
>JANHFK010009985.1:305269-318821 GCA_036250565.1 Sibynophis collaris | reverse complement strand
AGGCTACTTCAGCTGACTGTTAGCTGCAGTTCAGCAGATCGAATCTCACTGGCTCAAGGTTGACTCAGCCTTCCATCTGAGGTGGGTAAAATGAGGACCCAGATTGTTGGGGGCAATATGCCAACCCTGTAAACCTCTTAGAGAGGGCTATAAAGCACGATGAAGTGGTATATAAGTCTAAGTGCTATTGCTATTATTTGACAAGAATCTGCATAATTTATTTGTGTTATTCTTTTCCAAGTTTTGATACACTGTTTTCACATACATGAATTTTGCTTGAAAGTGGAAAATCCATAAAATGCATCCTATTTATAATGTTCAATGTTTAAATGCATACATACAATGACATGATTGTGCAATTGTGCAGAGTGAGTGTTTAAATTTTATTTACACAAAGATATGCACGCATACACACACACACACACACACACATATATGTTTAAAACAATCATCTGATGTGGGAATAATAAGATGTAATGGATTTGATTACTTTATCGTATAAAGAATGCTGTAAAAATAAGGCTCCAGTGGTCATGGATTGTCTTCCAGCAGTGCAATGAACAAATGTAATATAGTGTAGATGCATGCTTCAATTGCTGATTTCAGAAAGTCTGAACCGCAGTTTTCTACTTTGCTCTCCTTTTCCTTGTTAAATTGATGTATTGAAATTGAATTTAAAAATAATTTGCTTCAATCAAAATCCCACAGGAAATGACTGAAATGAAAGATAAACAACAAAGACACGAATAATTGCAGAGCAAAGGAAATGTTGGCATATTCACAGGTTTCTAGAGACATAAAAGGGAAAAAAAACAAGGCCTATAATCTGCTTTAAAATGCTTGGATTTGCAAGAGAAAAATAGTAACTAGAAAATACTTGGGAGATTTCCTAGAATAAAATGACTCCAGGATTCTCTCCGGCTGACTATTTAACGGATCTGATTATAATAACAGTAAAATTGGTCTACTGTTATTGCTGCTTATACAATAAAAGGGATATATTTTGGTATTATAAGGGAAATTATTTTTACCGATATTAATAACTATTAACTGTTACCTTCAACAAAATAAATCCTAAAGATTTACCAAGCAATCGCTTGCATACAAATGATCAACAAACAATTTCAAATTGCATGATAACAAAATAACATTGAAATTGATGTAATGAGGCTAGCACTGGGCCATATTAACCAGAGCTATTTAAATGGTGCAGCACTGGAGTGATTATCAGATTGCATGATGGTAAGCCTAAAAAATAATTGGGGTAATAAAAGCTGACACTTACTCTCATTTCAGTGTTTACAATCTCCACTTTAAACAGGGAATATCTGCATCCATCACCTCTTTTGATGCAATTTATCCTCTCCACTTTTTTTTTCAAATAACATGGATTGCAATTACTAAAGAAAAACAAACTTACCTAGCTTTAAGTGACGCTGAAATTACTGAAGCTTTCATAACTAGAAAGGATGCTTTTGAAAAGACTAGGGTTCATTTAAACATGAATGGAGAACTGCAGGTCGGCAGGTCAGCAAGCAGGAAAACAGTTAACTCTTTAAGCTTACCACATTTGGAAAGGGATAGAGGTAAGCCTAAACAGAAGCCTTCCAAAGCTTTCATAAATCACACTGGAAAATAAAGGATCGGAACAAAACCAGGCTGCTGTCATTGGGTTGTCTTGTAGAGGTTACAGACTGACCTTTGACCTAGACATTATCTTGCTCTTATTACCGTTGTTGTTACTTAAGAGGAAAAGCCAAAATCTAATAAAGTGATGAAATTGCTCCTAAGGTCACACAATAGCGTTAAATGGCAGGAACTCCAGTAAAAGAACTGTTTGTTCAATTTTAGACAAAACTGGCTTGCCAGTAACTACCAGAAGACACGGTAGCAGGGGTGGGTTCTACTTACTATCGCTACTGGCTCGCAACGGGAGCTTCTGCGCATGCACAGAGCATCCATGATGACGTCTGGGCAGGTGGGCGGAGTCTCCCACCGCCATTACTACCAGTTCTAAGAACAGGACAGAACCGGTAGGAACCCACTACTGCATGGTAGGTACTAAATTAAAGGACTTTTAAAAAGGAATTATGGAGAAAAATATTATTTATTAGCTTTGTTCAAGTTTCCCTGAGTCTTTTAGAACAGTGGCTGATCATCATCACCATCATCAGTCAATCAACAAACTGAAGAAGGAAAAGGATAGAGTAGAAAATTTCAGTGAGGTCATTAGTCTTATGGGGCCTGGTTATTGGGAAAGCAAGAAAGGGTTCTGTCTTATGAAATCACAAACTATCATTTACAAACTGGTAAAGTGGTATTTGGAAACATGGGATGATGGTACAATCAAGGAGAGAAGCAACCTGGAATGAAGGAGAAACTTCCTAACAGTGAGGACAATTAAACAGTGGAACAGCTTCCTTCCTTCAGAAGTTGTGGGTGTGCTTCATCACTGGAGTTCTTTAGGAAGAGACTGGACAGCCACTTGTCTGAAATGGTATAGGGTCTCCTGCTGGAGCAGGAGGTTGGACTACAAGACATCCAGATCTATTCTGATTAACTATTAATATACACTCTTCACTTTCAAAAAACCTTGATGCATTTTTTCAGTGTAACCATTTGACTTGTTTTTAGAATAGGTTTTGAGTATTTTTGTACCATGTTTTTACATTTTGTTTTATTTTGTTTTCTATTTATTTTTTCTGGTAGCTGCTTCGAATACCATTCTTGGGCAGAAACACCAAATAAAGACACCAGTCAATTTCAGTCTATTCTATTGTTGTTCCACTTTGTGTTTGTAGAAATTTCAGGATAGAAATACATTCAGAAAAATGGACTGTAAATGGAAGGATTACAAAGATGTGATTCACACTGAAGAACAATTAAAATGACTCATGTTATAAATATGTAATTTGTATTTACAAATATAGAAATATGATCATGTTTTTTGAAGAATGCAGCTTCCTTAAAAAATCTAGGTCACAATCTCATTCAAAGTGAAGTATATTTTAGCCACAGAAATTAACAACTGAGTGCTTTGTTTAATGGACATTGTTGCATTCAAAGAAGTTTATGCTATGTTGCCAGATTTCATGTTCTATTTATAAGCAATATGAATTTCTGAAATTTGAATGTTATATTGGTACCTGTCTGATACAGGACACTGAGTTTGATGAACCTTTTCTCTAAACATTATTGAAAGCAGGGGGAAGAATTCCAGATTTTCAAATAAAAAGCAGCCAATGAAATGTTCACATTATTACCCACATGCTAAATTACTCATGCAAAATACTACTGGAAAAATGTAAGGATAAAGAATGTTAGAGATCCTGAACAGTTAACACTTCCCTTGGCAAAATGTACTTGTAAAAATTATGACTGGAACTGCTAGAGTCATTGAAGGAAAATTTGTGATTCTGAGGATTTCACTGAGGTAAGATTATCTAGAAAATGTTTAGGTCACTTTTTTCTAGTTAATCCCATCTTTGCTCTCTGCTGATTTAAAAAAAATCTTCAGAAATAATTGCATATAGTCTGTTCAGCATAGCAACCTAGAAATTCCTGATATGCTGAACTTCCTGATATGCAGAAGAACCATTAAGTTCTTCTGTCTGTCTGTCTGTCTGTCTGTCTGTCTGTCTGTCTGTCTATCTATCTATCTATCTATCTATCTATCTATCTATCTATCTATCTATCTATCTATCTATCTATCATCTTTTAAATTTATATGCTGCCCATCTTACTGTGACAATGACTTTGAGCAGTGTACAGCATGATAAAATGATAGTGTGAAACAAATAAAAATTAAGGGAAATTAAATAAAGACAAAATGTTAGTGGAAAGTATTGGATATCCATCAATTTGCAAAACACTAGGCTGGGGAAGACTGCACAAAGAGGAAGGTGATATGAACATACATAGACTGTCTTCAAGTCAGCCATTTTTTAACTATCAAACTAAAAGCATTACTTTCAATTCTGGTCTAAGATACAGTTGCCTGAAATTCGGTCTTCTGAAGGATGAAAATCACAAAACAACAAATTATAAGTAAAACAGAATATGCTCTCATTTGCTTCCTCATGATCAATATAAATACTGCCTTGTTTACTGTGACATTGTAAACTTAAATTAATATTTATATTAATCAAAAATCGATTCACCTCCTAATCATACATCATATATTATGCCAAGAAGGAAAAGCAATAAATAGCCATACAGTAATGTCCTCAAAATAATATGAGCTATTTATCTCCTTCTACAAAAAAGAGAGAGAGAGAGAATATTATGCAGTGGGAGCATTCCTTGCTACATAATTAAGTATCTAATTCAAACTCCTGGACAATAGACAAATTCATTTTTGCTATGTCTATGTGAAAGATAAATGAGTCCGCATTAATCATTAAAACAGACTGTATAGTTCACTCTACTTGCTGCTGTTTGATGTTCATCATAAATCAGTAAGATTAATCTTATTCCCATACATTTAATGCCATTGAATTTAATTAATATAATATCAGAGTGTCTGATGGCCACTGTGGTATTATTCTTCGAACAAAAACAGCATATACTATAAAGATAATGAAATTAATTTGCACCATATTCTGTGGAAAATTAAGCAAGATACATAATTCTGTAGGCTGTAACAATGAAAAAAATAAGTGCCTAAGTGAAATCCTACGTATTTCAGTGAGGTAAATTTAAAAGTCAATTTGAATCTAGGGTAGGATGATTGTGCTCCATTTTTTTATTTGATTCATATTAACTTTTGTTCTACACCAGCCTACATTAAAAAAAAATTCTGCATGAACTGACAATTGCATGCACATTTTTCCTAATATGGTGATTGAGGGCAGGGTAGAGGATAGGATGGGACTGGTAAAAGAATAACAGAATAACAGAGTTGGAAGGGATCTTGGAAGTCTTCTAGTCCAAGCCCCTGCTGAAGCAGGATACCCTTACTCAACCAGAATTAATTATGGGACTTTGTGTGAATCATGGAACCTACTTGATAAGATTATTGTATCAATAATAAAATGAGGGGAAACCTTCCATTGGCCATTTTAGGTTCCCAATGTTTCTCATTTGCATTTTCTCTTCATGTGCCTTTTTTCCTATACCCATTTAAAAATGTTGTAACTGTTATAATATTTGGATAGGGTAGATTAGAAATGAAATGTAATAAAACTTTTGTGGTTTCTATGCAGGGATTTCCTGAAACTTGAAAATTATTTCAACAGTTCTTCCAGGTTGAAGTTTGAGAAAAACTAACTTAAACAAATGTCTCTCCCTTCCTACTTAATCCAAAAATGCTTCTCGATAAAATACAAATTTAATCATATGCTACTTGATATCATACCATATGTGATTTCTTTTGTAATAAACTTGATAAGTTCTGTAGTTATTCAGGATTTCCAGGCATAGATCCTAAGTGTGCTCATGGCATCTCTGAATTATAAAGTCTTCAGTAATCCCAAAATAAACAAATAAAATAATATATTACATTAAATATACAATGGATTAAGTAGAATTACATATACAGTAAAAAGAAAATCCTATTTCAAAACATGAAATGTGAAACTTAAGAAGTAGTCATGTCTTTTTCCCGAAATGCGTACATAAGGCCACCATCTTATACTTACATACTGTATAATGAGATGACAGTTTCACTGAAGTCTATATGACCCTAAGCAAACATTTACAGTATACAGTTAACTGTGTTAAGAATGCATGATAACACAATACTGTTAACCTGCATTTTTTTACAGAGCGAGTGAGTGAGCATATTCCAATCTGTTTAACTGCTAAAACAAAGTTACAACATTTGACGATGAATCAAATCCAACAGACCTAAGGAGATTTGACTAATCTTTTCTTTCCTCTACAGCAGGTGTGTCAAACTCAAACTTGCAGCCCGTGGGCCGGATGCAGCACGTGTTGGCCCCGCCTGCTTTAGTGAAGGGGAAAAAAGTCCCGATACATCACGTGATGCCATCATGACGCCACGAGTTTGTCTACAGCATTGTATACTAGTTTTCCCAGTTGCTCCTCAATCTATAGATTCATTATGTCACAGGGTGGGAAACAGGCCAGAAGAAGGTAGAACAATGGGAAGCACTTAAAATCACATCTTCACTTCTGTGCTAACAGTCACTATTGAATAAAAAAAAAATCCATCTGCTACAGAGATGGCCCAAATTGAATATGGAACAGGAAATTTGCCTTGCCTTCCAATGAAGATAAAAAGAAGGAAGGGCAAGAGGGAAAGGTAACTAACTGCATGGTGACAATTTTCTGTGATCTCCCCTTTCATCTCGGTACCTTATTTATGCTTTCATCTTCCAACCATATTTTATCCTTCTTGATTGTTATTCAAATAATTTATCTATGGTCAAGAGTGAATTAAAACACATTTTGATGCATCTTCCCAATCAGTTTATTCCATTGCATTTGAATGTCATTTCCTTCCAGAACAATAACTTGATTGCAAGTTATAGTTTCAAATAACATCAGAATAAATTGAACGATTGCTTATGTTTCTCTTTTGCTTGTCAGTTCTTTTAATTTTTAAATTGCATTCTTTTACCTTATTAGCAACTGTGTTCTTTGTGTAAATTTTTTTTTTTTTTTTGCTGCTACGGATAGCAGAAAACCTGGTCTTTGAAATCCACTCAGCTTCTTCAGAAGTCATTAAGAGAAGGATATTCAAAAGGTATTCATATGCAGGAAATGGGTACATCTACTCTAATAGCGGGAAGGCCTGGGATCATATGGTAGCAGTTTTCCAATATTTGAGGGGCTGCCACAATGAAGAAGTGATCTCCAAAGCACTTGAAAGCAGGCAAGAAGCAATGGATGGGAAATAATCAAAGAGACAACCAACCTAGAAGTAAGCAGAAATTTTCTGACAGTGAGAACAATAAATCAGGGGAACAGTTTGCCTTCAGAAGTTGTGGGTGTTCCATCAGTGGAAGTTTTTTTTAAAGAGACTGGACAACCATTTTTCTGAAATGGTATAGGCTTCCCTGTTTGAGCAGGTATTGGACTAGGAGATCTCTAAGGTCCCTTTCAACTCCATTATTCTCTTACTCAACATTAAAAAAATGGAAACAGGGACATATAATTAAAAAAGAATATAAGCAAAAAATAATTACACTCTATATGGAAAGTAATGTAGAGAAAGTAGAGCAAATTTTTGAAAATGTGGAAGGAGTGATATGGTAGGGATTAGATGCAAAAGAGGAATACATTTTTCTGGTTGAAGATCTGACCTCTAGCCACATTACTGTAGACCTTCAATACAGGGGTGGGTTCTACTTAGCTTAGTTACTGGTTTGCAACTGGAGCGCGCATGCGCGCTTGCTTCACTCATGCGCACAGCATCAGTGATGACATCCGGGTGGGTGGGCGGAGCCTCCCACCGCTGTTACTACCGGTTCTAAGAACAGAACCGGTAGGAACCCACTACTGATTCAATAGCAGTTTAGTGCCCAAAAGGGGGGAAAGCAAGCAAGCTAGTAGGAAACCTATGTGATAGAATATATGGCAGGCAGGAATGATAAGAGATTCCTTTTCCATTCAAACCAAAATAGCAGGATTTTAGCAAGTGTAATCCAAAAGAGCTTCTGTGAAACCCCAATCCTATTGATGAAATTTGAAGGAGTCTCTAAGTGTTATGCTCACCCCTTTGGAAAGTCCCTTTTGACCCAAAGAGATAGGCTGCCAACACCTGGATTCGAACGAAGTTCACTTTAAATATTTTTAAAGGAAAGTTGGATAAATATGATTATAAAGAAATGGATAGGGGCTTAATTAATTATAGGACAGATTTATATGTGTTCATCACAACTTGTTCACAAAATAAAGTCCTAGCAATTATTTTCTATCATCAGCATCTGATTCGGCCTCAAATTTTTGCTTGAATAGACTCAGACGGCTTGGAAAACTGATGCATTTGTGAATTAATCTTCCAAATGCTCTTATAAAACTTCATTTTTGCCTGTTCAGAATTGACCTAAATATGAAATGCAAAGAAAATATAATTTGATTATCAGAACCTATATGTAAATTATTATTCAACTTTCCACTCCAAAATATAATTGGATGCTATCTGGTTTGCAGTGATGATCTCTTAATATACAGATTTCTCTCTCTTTTAATTTATAAGGAAAGTTTCTATTAGTTTGACAACTCAAACAGATATAAATAATTTTTTACTATTATATTATTTTTATTATAACAGTAATTTAGGAGTAAAAGTATTTTAATTTAATCAAAGTAAGAAGAAATAAAATTGAAATTTGAAAGTTGTTTTTCCTAAATAAATGTTCAATCATTGCCACCTTTGAACACCACATTTTAAATGTCATAATAGCAAAATCTTTTATGTAATAAAATTAATTTGCAATTGTTCATAGTACAGAGATTAATAAAGTATGCCTTTATTTTTTTTTCTCTTTTAACTATTATACAGTTGATTAGATCTGAAAAACAGATGTAGAATTATTTAAAAGTCATTACTGCAGTTTCCAATCAAGTTCTTATTAATATATATTTGTATGATAAATTACACTAAATTATTGCCTTGAAAAACAAAACCAGTGTTCAGTTGCTATGGGTGATACCACATATTAAAATAGATTGTTAGATTTTATCCAGCATTCATTTTACAAGTTATGAAAAGGTTTTGAAAGGTAAGATACATAGATATAGCTTTGCATAATTTAATAAGTTTATTTTTAAGTAACTTGTGCAATATTCTGTTTGATTGTAAATACACAGAAATTTAATATGTTATTTCAATAACCAAAGGACTTACTCCCTCAGGTTAATCTTTTGATGGAGTCAAGATAGTTAAGGCTGGAGGTCAAGTAAAACATGCAACCAGAATTTGTCCTGAGGGGGAAATCTGTTGATATATAGTTCTTTATCACCTCCTGCTTTTTTTCTTCTCTTTCTTAGTCTTTCTCTTGGTCCTTCTTCTCCTGTCATTTCTCTTGGTCCTTTTCCTGTCTGATGAAATTCTTCCCTTACTCAGTCTGTTGACATCCTCCCCGCTGGCAATTAATCCTTTCTCTCTCCGTTTAGAAATGACTGGAAAATGGAACACTGTGATTTCTAGTCCCAACTTAGGCAGGAATCCAACTGGATGACTCTGGACCAGTCATCCTCTCATAGTTCTAAGAAGAAGGCAAAACACTTCCAAAAGTATTGCTATGAATATTGCAAGCTCTAGTACAGGAAGCCTCTAGCAGTCAAGACTGATTTGAAGGAACAACAACAAGAAGAACATCTTTAAACAGAAAAATAAATAGGAACTTTGGAGGGAGATGTCTCATATTCAACTTCTAAGCAAGTGCAATCTTGCTTAGACTTTTGAGATCAGTTGAAGACATTAACTGATTTGTCAAAATTCTTAAGTAGTAGGTGCTTACACAAGTTGAACTGCATGATACACTTTATATCAACAAATACACAAGAGTAATCATAATGATTGCATCAGAACTTTTTCTTGTTCCACATTCCCCCCCCCCCATCAAATTTCACAACTGTTCAGGGGAAATCTGATGTGTGATGCTGAAACGATGAAGTGGTAGAATAGTAAAACTTGTGGTTCAATTGCTATAAAGCAAGGAAAGGAGAAGTTCTTATTTGTATCTATTTTTTTTTCAACTACATGTTGTTTATCTCCCAGGTACTTGATTATTATCAATTGAAATGCATGTCAAAGAGCAGGCCTAGTTCTGCAGACCTGAAAGAGCTCTTTGGAATGAGGCTGTAAAGAACTTGGACCATTTCCAAAGTCTTCAATATCTGATTCAGGCTTTCAGAGGAGCATCATTCAAGCCAGAAAATATAACTAACTTCCCAAATCAACTTAAATCTATGTGTCAACATTCCAACAGATGAACCGAACAAAGCAGGCACAATCGAGACCATCCAATCTCTTATTGCAAAATGTTATTGAGTACATCATTTTGACACTGATAATGACAAAAACCAAATCTAGCTAATTCCCATGCAAATCCACATAATTAAAGTCTAGGATTTTCTATCTCCCTATTGGAGCAGGTCACATTGTCCAACTGAGTCTCATTGTTTTGTTATGAGAAAAAGTCTTTCGCTTTGGCAAACACCTGCTGAAATGTCCTTGACTCTCATGGCTGTCTTCTTGATGTCTGGAGCCTACATTCTATCTTCCCTTTCCCTCACCCCTGATTCACTGCCAAGCTGAGAAGCGATAATGATTGCAACAGCAAAAGTGTCCTTCAAACGTGACACCATGTATGTCTGAGGCTTTCCATAGGTCCTCCCCTCTTGAAGACAAAAATTGCTCCTATAAGGCTAAAATTCAGCTGAAGTTCAGAATGGATATCAACTATTTTACTATTTAAGATTACCATCTTTTTATTTCATGGACAAAGCCAATTTCATAATGTGATATTTTGTCTATTTTGGTCATTGCAACTCCCTGCCTTATTGAAGGATGAAGTTTAAATCTATTGGCCCCAGCGTGAATCAACTGGTGGAGCCCTATTCTGAATATGGCTCAGGCAGATAAGCTGATGAACAGCAAAGATGGATGCAACACCAGGGAAATCCTTCATATAGTTTTATAATCTTAATCGGTGTAGTTTTAATGTTTTCATTATTTCCAGTGGTTACTTATTTTATAAATAAATAAGCCAACCAGAGTCACTTTACAGCATAAAAAAATAATAAGTAAATAAAAATAAATAAATGAGTATGTTCTGATAGCTCAGCACAAAATAGAAATACTCCAAAACGGATACTCAAAATGTAAACCTAGAGAAAGGGGAAGAAAGACAAAGAGAGGTCCTCTGGTGTGCACTAGAATTGAGCAGCAGAGCATTTAGAAGGGCAGATCTGGGAAAAATCAACCGGCTTTGCCCTCTGGGGTGTTTTCTTAAACAATAATAAAAAGTGTTTATTGGCAATAAACCAGGGGGCAAGATATTACAACTGGATAGGATAGAAATTAGAAAGTATCAAATTGCTGTTTTTGTTTGGCACATTGGCCCCAGCCAATCGTATTTCCTTCCTTTCTTAACTGGACTGATGGAAATTGATAATCAAACCACGCTATTTCTCCAAATGATATATTCATTTTTAAAGCAACATTTGTTCTTAAACACAGGACCATTAATATTAACCAATGCACTAATTGGATTACATTTTCTTCATTCTCTTTCCCCAAATGCATCTTTCAGAGTGGCTACTTCTAGGCTGGCAGAAATACATCACACAATTTATTTGGTTCAGGCATAACATAAAGTGTGAATCCAGGCACTCTGGCATATTCCACAAACTGCCGTGGAGACTGTACCATCTTTCACACCCATTATACTAATCTTTCATTGGTTCAGCAACAGCTTAACAACTATGAGTGACCTCACTTGTTCCTCAGATTTGCCTGACTAGCAAGTAACTACTTTCATAAAAGTTTATGAAGCACTTAGATACCCTTTGGAAATATTGCACCTTTTTTATTCTTAGCAATTTACAGATGTACTTGAATGAGCACAGTAAGAATACTGATCTACCTGATAGAAGAAAGAAGAGAAAGTTAGTAATTTGGAGTAAGATAAGATTTATATTATAGGTAAAATGGTCTGTAAATTGAGAATAAATATATAATTACTGGCACTTAATTTTACTGAACTAAAAGATTCTGCATACTTAAACATTTGGATACTTACAAAAATACTTCACTTCTCTCTCTTTTAATTGCATGTATAGACAAGTAAATCACAATTTGCTTAATGACCCTCTGGGTTATTTTATATTCAACCGCAACCTAATTTTCCAAATTAAACCTATAGTATCTCAATTTTACAATATAGTGTTGTAAATTTTAGGATATTTGGTATCTGCTATAGAAAAGTAAAGTAAGGTGAAGTTACAACATAGGAGTGGAAGCCATTACAGAAGGAAATCCATCTTGTTACCAGCCATAAAAAAAAGACAAGAAATAAAAACAATTAATAGTTTTGATAGTATCAGGTTCCTAAATATCTAATAACAAATATCCAATCCGTTAATCTAAATTAAGATACAAAGTGAAGATATAAACAATGGCTTCTCCTTTTTTTCTTTCTGAATTATAACATAGATGAATCTAAGACAAACAAAGAATATAGATTTCAAGGTTATACCTTGAAGAATGTAGGTTACAAATCTTTTTTAAAAAACTGAAATTCTAAGTCCTGAATTTTGCTGTTTTAGTGTTTACTTTCTTTATTAGCATTGTATATATTATGTATTTCAATGGATTTGGTTTGCAGAAAGAACAAATTATGTCACATTCCTTCTGTAGCTACATATCCATCCATCTATGCACGAACATATGTAAACAATATCTTCTACTTAAACTATAAAAGGTTCTGTTCTGTACAGAAATAATTTGATCAAAATTGTAAGCTGGGAAAGCTATGAACCTGAAGGAAAGTTTTTTTTTTTCTTCCTGACTTTGAAGTGGTATAATTGGCAATGTGGAAAAATATACACTCCATAGCCCATGAAAAGTTAAAAGAGAAAAGCCACAGAGCTTTTGACTTCTGTCTTCTTACTTTCTCTCAATCTTCTAAAGATTAATCAATATGAATTTTTCTCTGGACCATTTTCCCCTAGAGTATATTTATATGAAGTTAGCTTTCAAGAGTTGATCAGTGATTTCCATTTTGCAGAAAGGTCATTATGGATTTTCTATTGATAGCTGCAAAGCCATTAAATTCTTTCCCAGAGGAATGCATATGGATTTCTTGAGCCTTTGGGCTATGACTGTCTTTAAAGGCTGAGATTCAGAAACGAATGGTAAACAGTTAATATATATATATATATATATATCCATTAGGGTTTCTAGGGCCCCATATCTGATAAGCAAATAATTTCTTAAAAGTATAATTGACAGTTAGGCCTACTGCTTTGCCTAGTTTTTAGCAGTCGAAATAGTAGGAAAAATAATAATTCAATTTATGGGATTTCTTTAGATTATATATTGACAATCCAAAAAGTTTTGACTGTACTCTTGAGGCTATACAAGATTCATATTGCAGTAAATACACTTTTAGTGAGCCACTGTAGCTTGCCATCCTGGCTCAGTGGGAGTTAAGTCAGAGAACAACCCACTTCTGGATGCTGTTCCCATCACAATGGAGATCTACTCTGCCTTAAATGTATGTGCCCTGATTTCTTCTTAAACTAGGATTACATTCAAGATTAAATCTAGATTTAGAGCAAGAGCCCTGGGCTGCCCTTTTTATTTTGCAGGACTATTTTCAAACATCTGGACTGGTTTCTTTTAGATCCTTTGGTCTTCCACTCTAAGATCAGAGAGCTCTCCCAGTCTAATCAAGAACAACGTTTGCCACTTATATATTATAGGTTACAGGTGGTCCAGAATGTGGCCGCGCGGGGGATTTTGGGAGCTTCAAGAAGCTCCCATATAACACCGCTCATGCGCGAGCTGCACTGGCTACCTGTGGCTTTCCGGATCCACTTCAAGGTTTTGATTACCACCTTTAAAGCGCTCCAC
>JANHFK010009985.1:292401-304784 GCA_036250565.1 Sibynophis collaris | reverse complement strand
AACCTGCAGTAAATGCAGGCAGCTGGTGTTAATAACAGGGTGTTTAGACCACTGTACTACCAAGGCTCTTTTATAATTTTATAAATAAATGAATAGACTCAGTGTTGTTCTTTATTCCTTCTTTTTTTTAATTAGTTCCAGTGAGTGTATAAGTAAACTATTTGTCCTCCCCAAATTTCTCACTGCTACACCTATTTCTAAAACATTGCATGTCACTTTGTGAGAAGGTGATGGTGATGTGGCTGTAGATAAGAGAGATATGAGAGAGAGAGAGTGAGTGAGAGAGAGAGAGAGAGAGAGAGATTAAAAAACCCCTATTTACCATCCTGTAGTTTCTGTTCAGGGAATTGTCAGGGTGACTGGATAAAACTGCAAGTTTACTGGCTGGATGCCCTTCCTGACACTTATACAGAAGATGCATCAGAGGAGAGAAACATCTTCTGCTACCTAGGATTGAACTCTCAACCTTCCAAGTGGGAGGTGAATGTCTTCACCATGCCACTCTGGATGGATGGACAGACAGACAGACAGAAAGATGTGGCAGGCAGGCAGGCAGGCAGGCAGGCAGCAAGATAGACAGTTTCTATGGGAAGAAAAGTTCAGGCTGCTAATTGCTTTCTGCTATAGCTTGTCCTTAATATTGGCACATTGATTAAATACATGAATATTCAGGGTGTTTTCCTGTAAACATAAGAAGCTGCGATGCTTATATTTTGAAAAAAAGTCATCAACCATGAATGCCTTACAAGAATAGTAAACAAATCAAAAACCTTTTTTTAATGATTAACAGTATTCATATAATATTTGCAAAATTTTAGAAGCCAAGAATCAACACAAAGGACTCCTAAGCAGCCTTAATGTTACAGGGAAGATTTATTTTTTCATTTGTGAAAATGAAAAGCAGAAGGATAATTATTCTGAGAATGATATAAGAGAACCGTGTGGCTGGAAAATTGTTAGAAACTCAGCTATCTAATACCTTTTCAAAGACACTTGCCCTTTGTATGGTTCAGTGGCCACAGCGTTGCTCAATTAAAGGAAAAAATGAAAAACCACATGAAAAAGCTATCAGGATGATTTTCCATTGCTGCTCATTTTGGAGGAAAATATAATCTTTTTTTATATTAAGAGGGCAAATATGCATATAGAAGTTTTCTAGTAGAATTTTTAAATTGTGCTAAAAACAGATTGAGACCAATAGATAGATGAACCTAGGATGCCATATATCTGTATCTTTCCACCTGAGTAATACACCTGAGTAAGCCCTACAAGTTTTTTGTTGCAAAAGAATACCAGAAGTTAAAAAAAGGTTTGTTAGATTTTTGTGAGGTGAATGAAAATAGGAAGAACAGTTATTAGCCAAGTAGGAAGAATGCACAAGTAATAGTATTGCAATGAGATAAAAATTGACAACTTTGATGCATTTGTCTTTAGGTGGTTAAACAATGTTTCAAAATCACAATGTTTTTCAGTCTAAAATAAATTGAACTGGAGTTATCACAATGTTCTCATCCTAATTAATCAAGAGACAAGTGATTTCATTAAAAAATAAATAAATACTGGGATTTTCTACTCAGTTTAAATTTGAGATCTACCTGGTTCTAGAATCCTCCAAAATGCAAAAAAATAAAATAAAAATAGAAATAGTAATAAATTCTGGCATATGGTGCTATTTTAGGGTTCTTAAAACTGGCTGGAGAAAAGGCCAGATAAATAATCTGAAGTGAGACACAACAGTCTTGAGTTTGGTATTGGTAGGTAAGAAGTAGTGAAGTAGCAGATTTCTTTTCTATCACGTTCCATGAAGTAAAATAAAACATCTGTCAAATGCCAGTCAGCTGCTTAAGAAGTCTTAAATTCACCTAAAATTCACTTGTAGAGCAATTGCTAAAGAAGACAGGTCACACCAGAGGTGGTATTCAGCAGGTTCTGACCAGTTCTGAAGAACCAGTAGCAGAAATTTTGAGTAGTTCAGAGAACCAGTAAACACCACCTCTGACTGGCCATGCCCCCATCTATTCTCTGCCTCCCAGGTCCCAGCTGATCAGGAGGAAATGTGGATTTTGCAGTAACCTTCCTCTGGAGTGGGGAGGGAATGGAAATTTTACAGTATCTTTCCCCTGCCACGCCCACCAAGCCACACCCACCAAGCCATGCCACACCCACCAAGCCACACCCACAGAACCGATGGTAAAAAAAATTGAATCCCACCACTGGCTCACACACTTTCAAATTAATATACAATAGACCATGTATATTAGAAACATATCCTATTTGAAAAGTTTATTCTTCGATCCTGTCAACTTGACTAAACAAAGCTATCCTTTGGAATATTGAATGAACTCCCTTTCTCATGGATTGAAATGAAATCTCCCAACATGATCTCTGTAAGTTCTTGATATTTTTCTCAGATGGCAAAATAATTAATGTTAAGGTAAAATAATTAATGCTTTGCTATTCTGAAAAGTCAAACAAACTTCTACTGTGGCCCTCGATATCAATGAAGAAGTCCATACACATAAACTCTGATGTTAAAATGTTCATTTTAACAAAAGGGATCTCAACAATCTTAGGCCTGCCTACTCAGAAATAGGTCCAGCTGAATCCAGTGGATCTTAAGCTTAGCAAACCACTAACTGGCTGATTTCAATAAGGAAACTGAAATAGAAGATAGGAGATAGGAACCACTATAGTTTTCAGCTACATAATATGGCAATATGAAGAATGCAAAATGACAAAATGTGTCACAGCTAAACTTACTGAGTTCCCACTTCTTGGCTACACTCCTATATGGCATTCCAATTATCCCAAGTTCATTCACTTGGAACATGAGTAGTATTGCAATGGTATTTAATTAATTGTGTAATCATAAAAGAACTATAGAGAGGATTATACTGTACAAACAACATTTGAAACAAAAAAAGATGTGCCTAAATGTTGGATCCACAGAACAGTCAGAGAAAATGTTAATCACAGGATGATCCTGCTGAAAGAAGGTAGAAGGCAATTGTAATCTATTTCATATTTTTCCTACAAAAATCTATGTACTTTGAACATTTCTGAGGTTGGTGGAACTTAGGGAATATTTATGGGGAGGGGAAAGAATCAACTTTCATTTCTCCCATCAGAGAAAACTTTGGATGAATTGAAGACCCTTCTGTTGTGTCCAAACCAAAGAGGAACATATAAGGTTCTTCCAGATGTTATCAAAGTGCAACTACTAGCAAATTTAGACAATCAATATTTAATTATTATTTTTGCATCATTGTTTTCACAAGAGGAAGAAAGTAGAAGACACATCCATTAGATACCAATGGCCTGAGAAAATACATGATGCTAAAAAATTAACATGTAGGTTAAGAACATATCCTACTTTTATTGATAACTATATCCACATCTATTCTATCATCACATACATACAATTGTTACATTATTTTAGCAAACTTCAGCGCAACCTTGTAATCATATATATATCTCCAGTAAACTTGTAGAATTATTTTAAAACAGCCAAAATACAATTCTTGGGGAAATGTACTTTATCCTGGCTCCATTTGGTATCTTTAAAGGTGCACAAAATAACAACAACAACAACAACAAGCAATACTTCGTAGAAGGACTTAGGAACAAGACCCTATTCTATCATAGCCAAGAAAGCCAAATGTAATTCTCTTTTAGTTGCACAGCTTTTTTGCTGAGATGGCACAAGAAGTGCGAAGCCAGCAAAATAACAATACTGGCTATTTCATGGAGTGAACAGAAGCTCAATTCCTTGGATGCAAAGCTAGATTTGTGTTAGAGGATTTTGCACAGCAACCAAGCAACCAAACCAAACAACAAAAGCAGAGTAACCTTGTATTGAAAGTATAATATTATAAGGAATTACAGACTAGATGGATCCTTTCTTTTTCAAGTGGTTATTTGCAAAGCTTCTGAATACGAACTGATACTTACAGATTTCAAAATACAACTGACTTGAATTTATATAACAGAAAGTGCTAGCACTTGTTGATTCCAATTTGGCCATCATAATTCTTTTTGGAAACAAAAAATGCATTAAGGTTTATTAAATCTTCAATTAATTGGGGAATTCTCTCTTTGTAACAGGACTGGCTGCATGAAGGCTTAACCATAATAACCTATTTCCTGATTCCAACTAAAATAGCTAGGAACCACCTTCCAGGCAACTGGTGAGACTAGAATTCAAGCAATTATTTCAAATAACTCCTCTACACACCTGTCCATAAATCCTGCCGGTGTGGTACAAATGCTCGCTGTTGAAAGAAAATAAAATAGAGACTCTTAAAGTATTCTCTGGATAACAACCAATTAGAAAACCTCTACGGCATGATTGTTTTCCTAGTCACTTGAAAGGCAGAAGCTGCCACGAGATCTATTGAAGGCCTTCCCTTCAAAGAGCTGTGTGTTTTACACATGATATAGCTAAACTGTAACTGCTTAAATTTGGAGATATTATTCACTGTTCTTCTCACTGTACCTTGACCTGTCCACTACTCTTATAAAATACCTCAGGGAATAAGGAGGGAGCTTTTGTAAGATTGGCTTCTTACTCTACTGTGTCCAAAATGCACGTGTAATTTGTGCATTACATTTAATAAATGCTGACTTCACTTACTATTTATGATGAGAGATCAGCAATAGTAACAACCAAGTAAAATCAAACTGAGTTAAAAGAAAAGGAGAGAGAAAAGCTTGCCAGATTATAATTGATGCTAACCGTTGCCTTGATTTCACTGATATCTGTAATAAATTTAGCTGCCGTGTGGGTGGTTTTGCAATTTGAAGCCAAGAGTAAAAGATGGGGGTAAAACTCATCCATTTACCCAGATGCTTATGAGGGGTTATGGTGTCCTTTTGAAGAACCCTATCAAAGTTACTATAGAGAAGCCACAAGGACAAATCCTTTCCTCAATGCAGAAGAAGTAGAGATGTAGAAACATCCTCCCTTGCAGAATATCTGGAGTCTATGCCTACTCTACTTCTAGAGCTCTGAGAAAGTGAGCTGAGTTTGCATGGCATTTGATGTCATTCAATCTTTTCGGCACCAGTTTTTCAGCCTGGTTAATAAAGATCTAAGGGCATCCCAGAGCTACATAATTTCTGCTCCACTGCCTTTGTCTATAACAAAATGTAATGGTCAATTAAAACCAGCAATACCAACCTTTTAAGAAAATAATATATCATATTTGACTGGTATGCCCAGGTAGTCTCCATTCCCTTTGTTTAAATTTGGGCATTCCAGACATGCATACCGTACTGTATTGGGGTTCTTAAAGATCTTAAGAACTTGGTTTGTATTGTCTTTATGCTGCTTTTCTTCATATATAACCAAATCTGAGGCACAAAAAGTAGTTGGGTTAATTTCAAAAAGCTTTAGCATTGGCGGCAACAGTTCTCCTGCTTTGAAATTTAAAAAAAATTTTTTTTTTGAAAGCCTAGGTAGATTTTGATGCTACTTGCTTTATATATTCATGATGGGCTTTCCAGGAACACCTGTCATGAAAGACTACTTTGCTATATTTATAGATGTGTACCTGTCTACTCCTGTCCTGCTCAAGAATCCAGGTTTGTTGTTTGGATTTCTTGGCAAAAGCTGTGTTTTGAGATTTCTCGTAATTCATGTCCAGCCTATTTTGGTTACAGTCATGGATGATGATTATCTCTTAAGTCCAATAGGGGTACAAAAATAATTGCTATATTGAATGAAGAAGATGGTCTTGAAGGACGAAAAAAAAGTCGACATTGTGTGAAGCTTAAAAGCCCATGCAATTGTGTTTTCAGAATATAGCATCAAGCTTCTTCTTTTAAATAAACAGTTCACTTTAAGCCATTTTCAAACATAAAATAAAAAATGAAGAGTTTATCGTATTCCAAAACAACTTTACGCAAGAAAATACAAAAAAAGAACAAAGAAGCTGTAATTACAACTATATATTGGGTTCACTTGACCCTATTAGTCTTTTAAAAAAATACTGTCAACATTGCGGAAATCTGTCCAAGAATGTTTTCCAAAAATTCCAAAGGTGAAGGAAAGATAAGGTCACATTTTCGAATTAACAGTATGCATGTATGTGTGTGTGTGTGTGTGTGTGTGTGAATATATATATTCAAAAATTGCTAAATCAATTAGCTCTGAAATATCTGAAATTGATATCTCTTTCTGTCTCTCTCTTTCTCTAGTAACCATAGGAAATGCACAATTACACAACAGCCATATTGTACCCATTGTTATTTCTATGGTCCGGGCGTGACATTTTTCTGAACATGTGTGTGAAGCTTCCAGAGACATCAATTGAATCTTCAGACATGCTTTGTGAATCACCCTTGCTTCTAAATGGCAAATGTTTCTCTTGCTCTGTGTTGCCTTGCTTGTAAGGCCAACTCTATAGCCTCAATCAATCAATCAACATTCTATATCCACGGAGCATGATGGACAGGGTCTTGAAAAACCATGGAGTACCATCTCCACACCTCACGGCAGCAAATTGTGGATGCCTTGCGCTCCTCTAGCATGTATGGTTGAGAAAGCATGACCACACTTTCCGTATGTCAGGTATTAAATGTAATTAAATAATTAATATTGTATATATTAAACTTTGTTTGAATAATTAATACAATCACTGTATTAGCCATTCTAACTAACCCATGTCCATGAGATCCAAGAACCTGGGAGAAAGAGGTTGAATCCCGTTTCTCTGCCTTGTTTTCCTATTCTGATTGCAAGTGCATTGTTAAGGAAGTACTGTACTGCCAAAAGGCTATACATCTTTAATTGCAAAGTTTATCATATACTTGAATTCCAGATAGGTAAGGCAAAACTCATACCTATCATTCCCACTAGATGGTGCAAATTTAACAATAATCTAAATTCTTTTTTTTTTTTGTATTTGAAAACATATTTTAGATTTGTTGGTGCCGGTTCTGGCTTCTGCTATTTGAGTACGCTTATAATTTCACTGTTTAGGGAAAGTTTCCAAACCAGACATATGAAGGTCATCCACCGTAGTTTTCCTGTGGTGTTTGAAGTCTCTGAAATGTTTCTTCCCAATAGCTATTTCAGGCATTAAACTGCTTCATTACACCACCTTAGGAAGAATTATTGCTTTCAGATGGCAAATTGGAATATAGTTCTTAATTTCAATCAATGTTTCTTTACCATTAAATGAGGGAAATGCAAGGTGCCCAGTAGCATTTGCAATAGCATTTGAAACACTCAGTACATTATCCATTTTTCACTGCTACTACATACCATTAAGCAGAATGCTGCAATCCTACATTACTGAGTGTCACTAATGAGTTATGACCACAAACACAATTTTCAGGAAATCAGATCAAGCACTGTAATCCCGTTTTAAGGCTTGCTTGTTATGGCTCGGATCCAAAGAACTATGAATAGAAGGAAATGCCATCAGCATGTTCTATGAGCTTTGCCTAAGAGCTACCGAAAAACATTTTGCAGGGGAATGTCATAGTACTGTAGATCAGGAAAGGCAGCGCCAAGTAAGAAGCAATAAAATAAAGGCTGATTTGTATAAATGTAAAGCTGACATTTAAAGGGGAAAAAAAAAAAACCTCAAGAGAATATACTTGTGTAAACACTACGGCTGACCAAATTGGAAAATCAAGATTTGAATTCACTTTTCCCATGCAAAACTCTCCTGCCAAGTCAAAACAGTTTTTATTTGTATAGAAGAAACCTTTATGTGTATAGAAAAAATATTTCAGATATTTTGTTACCCTACAGCCTCCAAACAACAGCAAAATCTCAAAAATATTTCTATGTGAGTTTGGAGTGACCATTGAATGCAGAATAATTCTATATCCCATAGAAGAGCACACCTCCCGACCAGCAACCAACACTCATAAAAGGAAAGATTAACACCAAGATTAACAGTAGTAAACTGTTATAAATTTAGAATAAGTAAACAATACCCCAATCAAGGGACGACCAACTTGGACAAATAAGCTAATACTTAACAACAGCCTAATCAAAGAACCACCAAGAACACTCTCATCAACACTGACAGGGCAAGCCACTAGTATATAAAAAGAGAGCAAACCCCACTCCCTGCTAGCATTGATGATGTTACCTAGTTGGGTACTGAAATGTCTGCAAGAATACAACTAAGGTCAGAGAGCACCAAGGATACCACAATGCTATATCCAGTACACACCAAAGTTCAGTTGGAAAAATGTTAAAGTCACCTGTTTAATTGGAATGCAAACTCTTTTGCATTGCATTTTGAGATTTGAAAAAGAGGAGCATGAAATTCAACCTTTTCCCTGCATAACATGTTGCCTGCTTCAAAAATGGGATGTAATCACCTAATAATAGCTGCTATTCTTTTGTGTATCTGTAGAAGCCTGGAAGGTTGAGCTGCCTGCTTTCTAGCTTTTTTTTTTTTTTTTATCAAACAGCTTGCTGGAAAGAGATTCATTTCCCTAACTATTCATTCCATTACTTGAACATTTGTGAGCACTGTTGGAAATACATTCAGATATCTTCACAAAAGTCAGAGAAGCTTACTGAGTATGGATATGCTTTCACTTAATGCCGTTTAAGAAATTAAAGTTGAGGAAAGGGTAGAGAAAAAGGAATAAAAGTAGTGAGTGATTATGAAAAATCCAATCCAAATATGGTTACTACATATTTATTAGGCCTTATCAAAAGCATTCTAAATTATATGAAGGCTGATTTAAATAAAAAATACATATTACTGCAGAATTCATACATTCATTACTTGATATGCTATTAAAATGAACATTTCTGGCAATTCTATCTCCAGCACAGTTCACTCAATGATAAGTAAGCAGACACATTCTAACTCTAAAATATATCGTAAATCAGGCTGCATTTCAAAAAATTTAAGTACAGGTACTCCTCAACTTACAGCCCATTGAAAGTTACAACAGCATGAAAAAAGTGACTTACGACCATTTTTCACATCTGAAACTGTTGCGGCATGTCCATAGTCACATGATTAGAATTTAGATAGTTGGCAACGGGTTCATATTTATATACGAATGCAATGTCCTAGGTCCATGGGGTCACTTTGTACGACCTTCTGACATACAGAATCAACGGGGAAGCTAGATTTGCTTAACAACTGTATTATTAACTTAACAGCTACAGTGATCCACTTAACAACCATAGCAAGGAAGGTCATAAAATCGGGCAAAACTCATTTAACAACTGTCTTGTTGGGCTACAGAAATGTTGGGCTCAAATATGTCGAAGTACTTCCCCACTGAATGTTGGCAGTCCTTTGGCAGCGCTTGGAAAGATTTTGTGGCTAACACAAGTTGCCATTATGCCCATCATAGATACACATATACTGCAACCATTCACAGATTCCCAATTTTTTTTTCCTGCTTTTGGTGAAAAATCTTGATTTTCCTACTACCAAGTTGAGCAGGAAATAATCTGATCCCTGCCAGCCGTGCAATTGCTGCAGGAAATTAGGATTTCTTTTTCTCATTGCTATTTCTTGGCCAGCTAAAAGGGGCCAAGTTTCCCCACAGCTTTGTGGAGCTGTACTTGTAGCTAGAGTCTGCAAGTAGCTCCTAGTTCACAAATTGGCAAGCTAGAGCTTAAAGGATACTTATGAAGTTTCCATACTTGGCTCTTACAAGCATAAATTGCTACGTATGATAAGAGAGTACTAACACCTTAAAACTGAACCAAAGGCAAACTGGGCATTTATTAGGGGCTTTTTCCATCATCTCTGATTTACATGCTCAATATCAACTATAAGGTAAACCAGACTAAGAAATAAGACCCCATGTGGAGATAAAGCCGCTTTTATTAAAACAGTTGTTATAACAAAATCTTGAAAATCTGAAAGTGCTTCCTTTCCTTCATCTTTTATCTTCAGGAGAAATGTTGGGGGGGGGAGGGGGATCTGAAGCATTTTCAGTTTTAAAACAGCCAAAATACAATTCTAGAATTGTACGACTAGAAACCAGGAGACCACAAATTTTAGCTCCACCTTAGGTACAAAGCCAATTGAGTGACCTTGGGCCAGTCTCCCTCTCTCAGCCATAGGAAGGAGGCAATGGCAAACCACTTCTGAAATCTTGCCAAGAAAACTGCAGTGACTTTTTCTAGAGTCCCCAGGAGTCAATGTTGACTTGAAGGCATTAAAAAAAAAAACACATCCAAAGTATACTGAAAAATGGTCCATTTGGGGAAAAATATACAAGAATTTACAGTTTGCAATGGGTTGCCTTGCAAAGCTTAAGGCATTCCTTTTGTCCCTGCAATTTCCCCAAACGTACAGAAAAATCTACATTTCAGGCTCCATCAATTCTGAAAGGTTCTGGAAGTTATAAAAAGCATGCCCGGTGTGTCATATATATCCCTGGTGCTATCCATTTTTTCAGCCTTGATGTTCATGGCTAAGACATTTCTTCTTCCATGTGATTATTTAAGATCTTCCTCAGAGGTAATTTTCTTCTAGCTTCTGTAGTACAATGATGGATTGCTTTAAAATTGGGGGGGGTGTGTGACATTTATTTATTCATTTAATTCATATGTTGCCCATTTCCCCAAAAGATAGATTCTTACATTTTTTTTATTTCCCTTTATTGGAAAATCAAGGCAGTAAATATACCTAATACTCCTTCCTCCTCCTATTTTCTCCACAACAACAACAATCCTGTGAGGTGGGTTGGGCTGAGAGAGTGACTAGTCCAGTGATAGCTAAACTTTTTGTTGTTGCGTGCCAAAAGGGGGGGAGGAGGGGGAGGTCACGCATGCGTACCCACACCCATAATTCAATGTGCCCTGTGCTCCCCCGCTTTTGGCATGCGATGGCAAGGTAGGCCCGGTAGGACCGTTTTTCATACCCCCCCAGGCTCCAGAGCCTTTCTAGGAGTCTGGGGAGGGTGAAAACGGCCTTCTTGACTCCCCCAGAGGCCTTCCAGAGGCCAGAAACCACCAGTTTGCCGACTTCGGGTGTGACCAGAAGTTCCGTTTTTTGCCCTTCCCAAACTCCAGAGCCTTTCTAGGAGTCTGGGGAGGGTAAAACAGCCTTCCCGACCCCCCGGAGGCCCTCCAGAGGCCAGAAACTGCCCATTTGCTGACTTAGGGTAGGCCCATTTTTTCCCTGGAAGGCCTGAAAAGCAGCTGGGCAGCACGCACATGCATGCTGCAGCTGAGCTGGGCCAACGCTTTTGTGCCCACCAATATGGCTCCGCATGCCACCTGTGGCACACGTGCCATAGGTTCGCCATCACGGGACTAGTCCAAAGTCAGTTAGCTGGCTTTCACGATTAAAGTGGGACTAGGACTCAGTCTCCTGGTTTCTAGCTGCCAGCTTAACCACTACACCAAACTGTCTCTCTCTTTTTCTAGAGTCTGTGATTGATGCTGGCTGCAAAAGCAAGCCACTTTTCCTATTCCACTATAGAACAGTGACAGAAGCCACTAAGGCTTCTCCGCAGACCTCTGACACTTTCCTCAGTTTTTGTTTAAGGTCTATAAATGTTCAAGCTGCCTCAGTTATAAAAGGCCAGATGTACTGGGGGAAAAATTAAAATAGCATCTCCCCACAAATTTCCAGCTAATTTATTAGCTCTGTCATTGTATGGGGGATTGCCTATATTAAATACAGGTTAAATAACCATAATAGTTCAGAATCTCCACTTTGTGCCATGCTCTCTGCTTGACAGGGCTGCTGAATTGTCCAAGTGAGGCAGAAACTCATCTACAATGAAAATCAAAGGTCAAATTGAAATGCAGGCCAATTTTAATTTCCTTCTTTGAAAGGGTTTAGTGTCGCCTTGCACTATGTCTATACGAAGCCAGGATTTATCTGTAGAAAATTATAATCTGAAAGAATATTTACCATGGCCAAAAATCAGGCTTTTATGGAACTAGATTTTTTCATATGAAATTATAAATGTGCATGTTAAATATTAATACTTAGGCATTGTTCCTTTAGTCTGGCAGCTGCCAGTATAGCAATTCAAATGTGCCAAAAAGATTGGGCCAATTTCTAGGTCTGCCAGGTCAACAAGTAGAAAAACCACCACCACCAGAACAACAAACTGTGGGTGAGATTTATTATGATCTGAAACATCTCCCAAAACTGGAACCCACCTTTTTCCCCATCTGATCAAATGGTAGCTTCTGGCTGACCTTGTTTGGACTCAGAAGCTTAAGTGGGTTAACATTTGGATGGTGAGGAATTAGGTGACAGACTAGTTAGAAAAGAATATAGTTTCTCTGAAAAAGACATTAGTGCTTTTCTTTTCTTTTTTTTTTCTTTTCTTTTTTTTTTTTTTACACAAAAGAAAATGAAACATATATTGAGCGGTTTGGGTCTCCTTGGCTCATTCTATCTTTAAAAAATAAACAGTTG
>JANHFK010009985.1:240459-251395 GCA_036250565.1 Sibynophis collaris | reverse complement strand
GGGCCTAAAACAGAACCTTGTGGTACCCCACTGCTTACTTCTCTCCATGTAGACTTAGACCCATTAAGGACTACTCGATGAGTACGGTTTTTCAGCCAGTTGGCGATCCATCTTGAATTCTAATTTCTCATTTGACAGACCAGCTATTAATAATCCTTTGCAAATATTGGGCTAACAGTCAACATCTATTCATACTGGTGGTATTATGAGCAAAAATCAGGGTTTTTTTTCCTTTTTAACTAGGCACGAATGACAGGATTTTCTGCTTTCAGCTGAAATACAATAATAGAGAGCAAAATTCTTGGAGCAAATTTAAGATGTCGCATGCGGAGATAGATGTGTACATATATTTTACTTCTTGCAAGGGATGGGGGATTCTTAACTTCCTTCTGGATATATAGAATGTCTACAGTTCCTTAAAAGGGCTCTACAGCCAAGGATTTCAAAGTAAACCATGTTCCTGGAGATCTCTGATTTCTCCCATTCATGATGGGTCAATTCTTAAACAATTTATCCTGAATTTCTGCTGGTTAAAAAAGTGAGGGGGAAATGTAATAAAAGTTCACTCCAAAGAATTTGGGCTGCTGTCACTGCGACTGCCACAAACCACTGGAGCAACATGCCATTACTATGTAGCATTTAAAGGCTTTATCATAATGACCCTGCAATTTTCAGATTGTGTCCAAAAGGAGACAGCAAAGGTACAAGGAAGTATTTGCCAACATGTCAGGTTACCAATAGAATCATGATTTATTTAATGTGTGCCAGAGATATTTTTAGTTCTTTATTTATTTTTACTCCTCCAACTTCCACGTCTATTTTATTTTATAAGTCTTAATGGGGTAAGTTCAATAAAAGAAACATTTGCAAATGGAGCTGAAACTGTATTGGGTAATGCAAGAGCAAGACTTCTGCATGGCCAACCTCTACCCTGCCCCCTCCAGAATGCTTTCAAATAATAAGGTGGGGATGTATATCTTTATATTAATGAGAGATGGTGTACTAATGCAAAGGTAGTCTCCAGCCATGTTCTCCTGATGTTGTGTGTTTGGCTATTAAATGTAGACTCTTTTATTTGCCAAGATAATTCATTGTCATCTTAATCATAGCTGTGTAAGAATGAAGCCCTGAGTGCTCTTTATCACACGATCAATGACATGCAAAGCAGGGGTGAAATCCTACCAGTTCAGACCGATTCAGTAGAATCGGTACCAATTATTGCCATCGGTTTGCCGAACTGGTAGCAATCATACCTGCTGGCCCTGCCCATGCCCACCTGGTCACCAGGTCGGCTGCTTGCCCCTTCCGGCTCATTCACCCCTTCCTGCTCATTTGCTGCTTCCAGATGCTCGGCACTTCTGGCTGCTAGGTCCACCCCCCCCCCGCCCTATATATGTTCCCTTTGCCACATGGCCCAGCTACTCGCCTTGCCATTCATCTCGCCTGCTTAGCTCACCAAAGGTAAGCAATGCATGCCACCCGCTCGCCCTTTGCTTTGGGTTGGGGCCTGGGGCCCAGGGATTTGAGATTCCCCAAGGTCCCGGAGCTGCCACCTGCTCATTGCCCACCTCAACTGGGTCAGGGAATGCATCATTCCCTGGCCCCAGCCTTGCCCCAGATCTGCTGCCTACTCACTGCCCACCTCGACTGGGTTGGGGAATGCATCATTCCCTAGCTCTGGCCTTGTCCCGGAGCCACTCCCCACTCACTGCCTTCTCTCCCTTCGCCACGTGACACATCTCTCCCTTCCTCCCACGGTTGGCTGCCAGGGAAGGCAAGCCAGGGCTGAGCCATCACTGCTGGGCTCCCTGACAGCCCACATCTCACCCCCCTTGTCTTGAGATGCTGCAGCCGCAGCCTCTTTTTTTCAGTGCACCTAAAGGTGCTACTTATGCCAAAAGATGCAGCGGCTGCAGGCTCCTTGTAATGAAAGTTACCAAAGCAAGTTGCTCCCCTTCTTAAACACACAGGCTCTATTGCCGCCCTTTTCCATGCATCGGCCGCACAGGTCCACACTGTTTATTCATTCATCTGCAGATGGTGCGGGGTTGGCCCTCATCACCAGCCCACTCCAGTCAGGTTGGGTGCTTCCCCAGGCATACACGTAGGTGGCAAGCACATGGGGGCTGGCATCCCCGGGGGAAGGGAACCTCCGAAGGCAAGCTGCTCCAGTGGTTGATTGGTTTCACTGTCAGAAAGTTCCTCCTTATTTCTAGATTGAATCTCTCCTTGGTCAGTTTCCATCCATTATTCCTTGTCTGGCCTTTGGGTGCCTTGGAAAATAGCTTGATCCTTTCCTCTCTGTGGCAGCCCCTCAAATATTGGAACACTGCTATCATGTCTCCCCTGGTCCTTCTCTTCTCTAGACTAGCCATGCCCTGTTCCTAAAACCATTCTTCATATGTTTTAGTCTCCAGTCCCCTAATCATCCTGGTTGCTCTCCTTTGCACTTTTTCCAGAGTCTCAACATCTTTTTTATAGTGTGGTGACCAAAACTGGATGCAGTATTGTAGGTGTGGTCTATTTATAGAGGGGTATTAGTACCTCATTTGATCTTGATTGTATACCTCTGTTAATGCAGTTTAGGATTGCATTGGCTTTTTGAAGTAGTTTGTCAGTGTCTTTTTGTGCATTTTTCATTTCAATTTCTCAATTTAGCATACTGCTCTAGAATTTCTTTCCAATCTTCCACCCAAACACTAGCTAGTAACCACCTAAAACTGGTATGCTTCCAAATGATGCTGACTTTGGTACACTAACTAGATCCTAAAGGGATGAGGAATCGGGTGATCAAATTGTTCTCTTGCTATATGTAGGCCCCTAAAATCTGAACTTTCCATTCCAGCAAAAACATATTTGCATGATAGGGGCAACAATTTTTGGCAGGTACGGTAATCTGAATAAAATAATTTGTTACTCTAAGCAAAATGATGCTTTTCTGTCAATTCATTCTGGATTATTGTAAGAATTCCCACTGGCTACAGAGCAGCAGCCACATCTAATAAGTCAAAGACAAACAACACAAAACAGACTATTTGTATTTATAATAAATAATGTATATCTACACAGCTCGAGACAACTCGGAGAGAAACAGATGCTGCAGCATCTGTAAATCAGTGGGCAGGTGAATGTAGCCTTATGGGGTATGCCCAAAGTCATTTAGCAAAAGGAACAGAACTGTGTAAGTTCCTAACTATGAACAGAAACAAATAATTCCAGGAAATAAGAAAGTTAAGAAGGTTTAAGTAACAAAGTTCTGTCTTCGCAAGTGGGCCGCTCTACAAATGTTTAATGCAGTGTTAAACTCGGTTTATTTGGGTAATTTGGAGAATTCAAAATGCAATGGAGGAAAAAAAAATCATCACAGCCTGCTGTTTCCAAGGAGACAGCGAGAAGAAGAGCTTCCAAATCTTCTCACTTCTTTTTTTGTCTTTTAAAACTTGCATGCACGAAGCAAACCACTTCAGTTTAGTTAGAGCAGATTGGAAAGCAGTATTTCCTGAAACAGGAAGCCCTTTGATGGAGTGTTGAATTCAGGCTTAAAGTATTGAGCCAACACAAATTTAAAATCACACAAACTGAAGGAGCAATTACAGATGCGTACAGGAAGACTGATAATATGTGGTGCAATAGGCCAGCTAGAAACCACATGAATCTTTAAATTCAATGTGCCTCCTTCGTACATGTCTGCTTTTTTTTTTTCTTCTCCAAAGAAAAAAAATAAATGGAGGTGAAAGCCTCACTGATAGCAAATTAAAGGTAATTTAGGCCCTAGTTTTCATTGCAGAGACACTTTTCTGTCTGCCTGCAGCCTTCCTGGCTGCTAATTTCTTAATTAAACCTCAGGGGAAAAGTTCAGAGGGAGCATCTTAGAGGGACATTTCAAATCAGAGAGTGCAAGCAGTCAGGGATGCTGTGGAAAGACTGCTGTGCGATAGAAAGCAGAAAAAAGAACAGGGACTGTAGAAGCACCATCATAAACAAGGAGGCTTCTGCAGGGAGGGAGGTAAAAAAAAATTAGACAAAATGATAGCCATAATCATGTTACTGAGGACTGTCCAGAGTTGCTTTCGATAGAGAGATGAGTGGCATAAATCTAATCAATTAAATTAAATTAATAATAAATAATTTAATTAATAAGCAATAAATGTTAGAAAGGAATAAAACCAAATATTAAAACCCTGCCCATTTATATGTATGTTTGCAAATAAAAAAAGATGGAGCTTTGCTGGGTTTCCCCACAAATAAGCTCGGCTCTTATATTAATTTTTGCGCCAAAAGATGCATTAGGACTTATTTTCTGGTTAGGTCTTATTTTTGGGGAAATACCGTACTAAATGTGTCTTTGGCTGATGATCTTAACTGGGGTTTATTTTTGGGATAGGGCTTATGTTACGATTATACATACATACATACATACATACATACATACATACATACATACATACATATGTATGTACATACGTACATACGTATGTATGTGTATATATATATATATATATGCGGTGAAATCTACTTACCTTCGCTACCGGTTCGGCCATGCTCTCGCATAGGAGTGTGTGTGAGCTATATGCACGCATGCCTCCTCTGCACATATGCAGAACCTTCTGAGCATGTGCAGATGGTTAAAAAACAGGACATAATGACATCCCGTTGTGTGGGCAAGCTTCCCGCCACCAGCGTTTATTTCAGATAAAATTGGGAAACTTTCAGGTTAAAATTTGGCGGAACTTTTTTTCATATTTTCAGATTTTTCTCTGCTTTGGTGTGTGATCCTATTGCAAATTTCCAGCTCACTAATCATTATCAGACTGTCAGTGTTCCAACTCGTCGTTGCAATTCAGAACTCCGAGACAAAGTCCATCAAAGTAAGATTTTATTAGAGAAGGCATATTGGCACATCTGGGGAAAACCCAAATGTGAAATCCCACGTTTCCCCCACCCACACTAAAACTCTACTCTGCCGTGTCCAGTGACATTCACATCACATGGACCAATCAACCCTGTCTCAGCTGCCACCAAACTTCATCCATTCTCCTGCAGGTGCAAGCAGCCCGACCTTGATCTCATGTGAAAGAATATTGTTATGACTATATTCCCATCACTACTCTCCTGTTTCCACTGTGGAAACCCAGTCAAGTCTGACCAAAGATGGATCCAGGGCTGACAGGCTGCCTCCCCTCAAGCAATGAGAACTTCCTGAAATGAGATGAATGATGGGGGTTAGGGACAAGGGTCTAAACATTCTCTAACCACATCTTCCCCCCCAGGGGACCCCTTTGGCTTATCAGGGAATTTTTCGTGAAATTGCTTCACCAATCTATCTGCTTTTACATCCCAGCTTTTCACCCAAGTGGCCTCAGACAAAGGCTTCCCTTCCAATGAATTCAATATTGCAAATGACCTCAGTGCAATCTAGATTCCAATATTTTCCTCACTTCGTAATGGTTTTCCCATTGTACTACAATTGGCCTGGTAGCTGGTTGATCTCTTGGTCTTATCTGCGAGTTAGCTGCTAATTTCATCAAGCTGCTATGAAACACTGGATGCACCTTCTCTAACAAGCAGGGAAGATTAAGCTGTACATTTACTGGATTTATTACTTTCACTATGGGGAACTGTCCTAGAAATTTTGGACCTAGTTTTTTGGTAGGTAATCTTAGCCTAAGGTACTTAGTGGACAGATAGACCCTGTCTCTCACTTTAAAGGGGCCTTGAAGAGATTGGTGTTTGTCTGCCTGATGTTCGCATTTCTCTGCGGATTGGGTGAGGGCATGTCCTTCATGAGGGGGAGGGGGTAGGTGTTTTCCATGCACACAGCGTTTATTCCGCAGAAATCAACACAAAGCCTCACCACCACCCATCTTTTTTCTCTTTAAACAGTATGGGGGCTGTGATTTAGTGGGCTGGATAAATCCTCTCACTAAGTTTGTGTCAATGTATTTCCCCAATTCGCCCATCTCCTTAGGGGTCATTGAATACATTTTTGGCTTAGGCAGCTTCACCCCGGCACAAATTCTATTGCACAGTCTGTGGGTCGATGTGGGGGGAGCACATTGCGCTCATCTTCACTGAAAATTGCTGCTAAGTCTCTGTATTCTTTGGCTATTCTCAGGCAGCTGGGCAGGGCCTCCATGATGGAGGCATACTCCTTCCCTTTGGCTGGGTCACATGGACCTAAAGAGGGTCGGTTCTCAGTTTGCAGGAGGGGGGTCCAATGCCCACTTTTAGCTTCTGATAGCTGTCTTTCCAGGTGATTGTCAGGGCCCACTTGTCCAGCCAGGCCAAACCAAGGATGAGTGACTCAGTTATTTTTGGGGCAACTACGAATTGTATGATTTCCCAGTGATGCCTCATTTCCAGTCCTACAGGTCTGGTGACTAATGTTGCGACCCATCCAGATCAAATCAGATGGGGCGGCCCAAAGTTGTCATCTTTACCCCTAGATCCTGTATGGTCTGGGAACTGATCAAGCACCTGGTGCAACCAGTGTCTCTTATGGCCTCTATGTCCCCATGGGTGCTTGTCTTTGGTACTACTATGTGGGACTTTGTGGTGAAGGGATGGATGGCTTCACTTTATCAGGTCCTCCTCGCCATTTCTGCTGGCATTGGTGGCCTCCAGAGCCAGAGCTCCCCACTCCTAGTATACCAGAGGGGGGACCTCCATGGCTTGCTGAACAAAGTTCCCTTTGTCTTGCAGCTTCCTGGGAGTTCTCCTCAATTTTGCCACCACTGGTGTTCATGCCCAAGAGACCAGACCCGGCACAAAGCATTCCAAGACCCAGTGCCCCAGTTGGCCACATCTGAAGCACTTTATAATGTTCTCATCTCTCCTGTCTGCTTATTGGCAACTCAATGTCCCAATGGTCATTTGGGGCCTTTTTTGGCATGGTTCTTCA
The DNA here is from genome assembly GCA_036250565.1 of Sibynophis collaris. NCBI lineage: Eukaryota > Metazoa > Chordata > Lepidosauria > Squamata > Sibynophiidae > Sibynophis > Sibynophis collaris. The sequence goes on along the minus strand of JANHFK010009985.1, from coordinate 244,494 downwards.
GTGGGGGTGGATCTCTAAGTCCATAGTCACTGCCATCTGATACCAATCTTGGATCCAGTTTGTTACTCACCTGTAGGCACATGTTGCCTAAGGTCCTGACCCAGGACCTCTTTGAAATAGTAGACATAGAGTCACTCAGGCAAGTCCCATAGTTTGCTGGCTACTCTTCTAAACTTGCACACAAACTCCTTGGGGGGCCGACCACGCTGCTCCAATCCCCTGATTTCCACTTCAGCTTCCTCTCAGTTGGCTGTGTCCTCAAATCGGGCCCTTAGTGATTGCACGAAATTGTCTGCATCTTCTAACTTGGGTGCTCCTTCATCGTAGAGTTGGCCAATCCAGTCTGCTGCTTCCCCTTCTCTCATATTGTCCACAATGGCCGAGATCATCTCCTGGTCTGATCTGTATTGAGCTCCATGACGATTGATGTGGGCCCAGATGTGGTTTAGAAAGTAAGCTAATGTTCCCAGGTCGCCATTGAAGATTGCCAGGAACTATGGTGGGACACCTGCAGGCAGTGCTGCTGTGGCCAATGGAACTGGTGGTGGGGCCGGAGCCAGCATCCACTGACATTGAATCACCCCTGGCCTGGATAGAAGGCATATCCCGGAGGGATTTGATTGACTGGTTGCAATCCAAGGGGTGCTGGTGGAAGAGGATGAGTGTGCTTCAGTAACCCCATCATTCCTTCCCACGTGCCTGGGCTTGAGTGTCCCAAGGGTCCAGGGTGTTTGCCAGCTGCTGCACTCTGTTGGGCTGTTGTGCCAATGGATTGGATTCAAAGGGGAAGGCTGAATCTTTGTCCACTCAGTGCTGAGTGGAACAAAATCACTTTGAACTGCCATGCTCCCTTGCCCTAGGGAGTTGAATATAGACTGGGCTAGGCTCCAACCTGGCTGGGTCGAGTGTGGGGGAACTTGGGCAGCAGCCCCCACACTAAGCTGGCTGAATCTCTTGGGTAGTCCAGCAAGCGACTAGCTTCTTGAAGACAATTGGAGTCCCCATTCCCTGGACTTGCTGAGCTCCAGGGGCTTCGTTGTCCTCCACTCAAAGGCAGTTATGTGTTCAGGATGGCTTAACATCCCTGGAGGAACTTGGATCATTGCTGCAGTTTCCAATTCTACTGGGGCTGCTGATCCAGTTTCTTCACCTGTCAGGACCGGGCCAGTCTGTTGGGACTGCCACAGCACTGGCTCCTTGGGTCGGGAACCCCTCCGGAGCTCGCCCTCTGCTGCTTCAGCTTCAGTGACTGCAGCCGCTGATGGATAGCCAATGGGACCACAAACATCCTCTGAAATGACCCGGTGGCTCCCTCAGGGGGCGCAGTCCTTTGCTCCATCTTCCCTGAATCTTTGCGCTCCCTAGTAGATCGGGGTGCAGTCAGGGCACAGGACCCCAGTCAGCGGCACTGCTTTATAGGAAGCCACTGGATTTTTTCTTTTCTTTTAAAAGGAGATTTGGGTTAATGTCAGCATTCCAACTAACTCCACATTGCAATTCAGAACTCAGAAGTCCATCAAAGTAAGATTTTATTAGAAAAGTCTTATTGGCACATCTGGGGAAAACCCAAATCTGAACTCTCGTATTTTCCCCTACCCACACTAAAACCCTGCCCTGTCCAGTGACATTCACATCACATGGACCAATCAACCCTGTCTCAGCTGCTGCCAAACTTCGTCCACTCCCCTCCAGGTGCCAGCAGCCCGACCTTGATCTCATGCGAAAGAATGTTGCTATGACTATACTCCCTTCGCTACTCTCCCATTCCCACTATGGCAGCCCTGTAGAGTCTGACCAAAGATGGATCCAGGGCAGACACAGATTTCATAAGAAAAGTATGATAAACATAAAACATTCTGTTTTACTTAAAAATAAAAAGAAGCACATACTTGAAATAATTTTGATACCATATGAATCTGTGTTGCTGCTTCTAATTAATTCAAACTATGTATTTAATTTTAACATATACACGTAACAACCCTGCTATTGCTTTCAAGATAAGCTCCCTTTTTTTTTGCAAAGCCCAGAACATGAGTGATAACAAGTAAGGAAATGAAACTGGGGTCAGGAAATAAGAAAACAGAAAAAGAGAGATAACTACCTCCCCTTAATGTTATCTCCATGCAAATTGAATTTCTTCCCATCCTATCCATCTACTGTTTCATACATTGCCTCTTGTTGTTATAAAATTTTCATTGCTCCCTTTGTGGGGTTATCAGCTCTATTCAACCACAACTTTCTTGATCTTGCCTTCTATTTCCATGGAAGCATTTCATTCAAGGAAGCGTACTGTGCCATCTTGATGCAGCTAAGCACCAAACAAAGCGCACCACTATGCAAAGAGTCAAGGCAAGATAAATTAGCCTGCTACAGTGGTGGCTGTTCTGCATCTCTACACTCATTGAAGCAAGAAAGCTACTTTGCTCTGTGGATATGCTTGAAGGACTACTGTGTTCAGGTAGACAACACAAGAATCAACACACCCGAAGATCTTCATCCCTCCTGGAGATAATCTTTTCAAGAATCCCAAAGATGCTTTTTCAAAAGTTAATTGGACTTTTCTTGGGTTGGTTCCCCCCCCCCCCTTTCTTGAAAACATTTCACTTCTCATCCAGGAAGCTTCTTCAGTTCTTGAGTTCAGTTCAATCCAGATGAGTTGTGTAATTTGAAACATGGTATAAACTGAAGAAGCTTCTTAGATGAGAAACCAAACGTTTTCAAGGAAAAAAATACAAGAAAAGTTCAGCTGTCTTTTGAAAAAGCATGTTTGGGACAACTATCATCTGGATGATTGAGAATCTCCATGGACATCCTTCCAAGAGTCATGTCCCTGATGAACCATGTGAGCTAATGTGGATAATAACGGGGGAAAAATATGCTGTTAAATGAGCAAATTTTTGAGCATTGTATTATTTACAGAAAGCAGAATGAAAACATTAGAAAGAATACTGACTCAACCTGGTATACGCTTTATGAAAAGTTGTCATTTATAGAAATGTTTACTGAAAGGAAAATAATTGATGCATTACATCAGGAGTCAGTCAAGTTTTACCTCACTAATGTTTACAGCAGTGAAAAGATGTATGTGTGCTGCTTACATTTTAAATGGCTTTCACCCATCAAGAGGTTATTGAGAAATGAAAAGTCTGTGTTTTCTCCTCATCTTTTTTTCCTCAGAAACAGGATTTTCTTAATTGAAATGGGGGCATCTCATTTACTAGTAGTAATGTCCACAGCTAGCTATAATGATGCAAAAGTGACAATCCGTGCACGATGGCATCAGAGCACAAATCCTGTTCTTTATGCACTTCCTTCCTCATGCCTGATGTAAGGGGCAAGTTGAAGTATTTACGTCATCCTGTCATGATGCATTTTTATTCCCTAGTTCCATTTTCTTCAATGCAGACTCACTTTTGCTAACCATTTCTAACTTACATTTACTCATGAATCCAAATACAGGCAAATATTGATATAAGTAACTTGAAAAACAGTATGATTATTCCATTTATGAAATTTATAATCCACTTCAGTCTGAAGGTGTGAAGGGCATATCCACATTTAATCTTTAAGCCGTTCCTGTCCAATGCTCGTGCCAGCTGGCCTCTAAGATGGTTTAAGAAAATATTGACTTGATTGAGATGCTTGCAAGATATTCATGCCAGATTGCAGGCTACCATATATATTTATATGGAGTTAAAGTGAATTATATATGCAGAGTTAAAGCATCAAAATGCATAATCATGCATGCATTACAGTTAATTTGAAAAAAAAATTCTTATTACAGAATTTCTTTTAAAGGCTTTTTAAAGTTACTTTTCCATAAGGACAGAGCAAGGTAGATAGGTAAGAAAGCATTCAATGTTTTACAAACACACACACAAACACACACAAACACACACAAACAAACACATGCCACAGTTCTTTTCTTGCTTATATACTCCTTCCTCCTTCTTGCTTATATACTCCTCCTCCTTATATTTCTTCTCATTCCTTATTAGCACTGATTATGTTACCTACTTTAGATAATGAAACATC
>JANHFK010009985.1:227645-237832 GCA_036250565.1 Sibynophis collaris | reverse complement strand
TCTATCTATCTATCTATCTATCTATCTATCTATCTATCTATCTATCTATCTATCTATCTATCATAAATGATCATAAACAGTATGGCCAGTTTATGAAGCAGATGTGATACAGATCTTAAGGCTTTACCTCACTGATGACTAAAAGTGGAACTGAATACATTCTCATTACAATTAATTTCTTTCTCAGTTATTCTGGGATTACTTTGTGATGTTAATTGGTATCCAACAGATTCTTTTTTCTATGCCTTGATTAGAACTTTCTACTGCCTTGATATGTTGGTTTGCATCTTCCAAAGTGTTCTCCCTAAAGACACTATAAATCACTTTGATATACATTTCCCCCTTTCCTACCTGCCCATCCACACAGCAAGATATGAATTGCAGAGCTCTTCCCTGTGATTCAAAAGAACCTGAAAATGAGGCAAAGGTTCAAAAGATTGCTAGTTAGTTTAGAGATTTATTTATTTTAATAGACATAGAAAATGAAAAACAAACTTATGGTGATGATACCTTTTAAATAACTTGAATCACTTTTGGAAATCATTGTGAGAATAAATACTCAAGATCTGTGTGTGTATATGTGGGTGTTATTTTAAACAAGGGCTATTGATCTCATCCCACTTGCCTTACTTTAGTAATATGCCTAGCTGAGATATTGTGATGAGAGTTGCACTGATTTTTGTTTTTTTTTAAGGTAGCTTTATCTTGAATGAGCATCCAGGACTCATAAACTTCAGCTACTTCTCCATCTGTCTCTACAACCCAGGGGTGGGTTCCACTTATCTTCGCTACCAGTTCGTAACAGGAGCGCGCACATGTGCAGAGCATCCATTATGATGTCTGGGTGGGTGGGCGGAGCTTCCCGCCACCGCTACTACCAATTCGCAAGATCCGGAGCAAACCGGTAGGAACCCACCACTGCTGCAATCCATACTTTTGGCTGCAGCATTAATGTTTGTTTGTTTTTTCTCTCTCTTCTGCTCCTTCTTGAGGTTAGACTCTGGTAACTGGACATGTTTTCTCTCTTTCTCTTTTTCTGGTAATTCTTCCTCCAGCACTGAGTAAAAGGCTATTGTAATATGAGGTAATATTGTCAAGACACTGCAGTGCCAGGACTTCAGAGGGAAATATGAACATTCAAATATCCTGCAGGTGAGTCAATGCATGATGGAAACCGGCTACTGTGCACCTTCAGAGAAATCCTTCGAAGCTGACTTCTCAGCCATTCGTTTGGATCAGAAATAGATCCAGTAGTTAATGATTCACCTTCCAAAGGTGCATGGAAATGGCACAATACTGGGGTCAGCCACTTTCAGTGAAATGGACCTGTATTCCAATTATTGGATGAGACTTGGCTTTAGAGCTGTTCAGAGAGAAAAATAGGAGCAAAAGTTGTGGCAGAAGTTTGAGCTGGGCAGCACTAGACTAGACAAGAGAACAAAGGTAGCATCTGTCTGTAACTGAGAAATAGTTTCATCTTTCTCCAGGATTGCATAGTTGCCTGTTTGAATCAACCAACCAACCAACCAACCAACCAATCAGAATAGAGCTGGAAGGGACCTTGGAGATCTTCTAGTCCAACCCCTTGCTCAAGCAGAGACCCTACCATTTCAGACAAGTGGTCATCCAGTCTCTTCTTAAAGACTTCTATTAATGAAGCACTCACAACTTCTGAAGGCAAGCTGTTCCACTGGTTAATTGTTCTCACTGTTAGGAAGTCCCTTCTTCCTTAATTGTTTCTCTCCTTGTTTTGTTTCCATCTATAGTTTCTTGTCGTGACTTCAGGTGGTTTGGAAAATAAGTTGACCCATCTCTTCTTTGAGGCAGCCCCTCAAATATTGGAATACTGCTCTCCTGTCACCCATAGTCCTTCTTTTCTCTAGACTAACAACCATTTTTCATATGTTTTAGTCTCCAGGCCCTTAATCATTTGATTACATCCTACAACTTACAAAAATGGGGAGCCCCTCCTTAAAAGAACTGTGCCAAAATGAAAGACCGATTGTTGTTATAAAGTCCGATTCTTTATAAGAAATAGAATACATGTTTCTATTCAGTTTAACCAATCATATCCAATTTATTTCCAGCTCTGGTCCCTGCTATTAAACACTGCCATCTTGTGGGATCAAGGAAGTGGGCCCTCTCTGTCACTACCCCTGCCCTCTGAAACAGCTTCCTCCAGATTTACGTATTTGCTTCTATTCTCCTGGAATTATAGGAAGCTGTGGTTCAGTTCCCAGGCCTGGGGTTAATGTGTTTGTTGATGTATTCTGGGTGGAGAGAGGCATTGTATTTATATGGTTTATTGTTCTGGTTGTTTTAGTCAGAGCTGCCTGTTTATGTCTGTTTTTATTGTTTTCTGGATTTTTGTAAGCCACCCAGATTCTAATGAAGTGGGCAGCTGTAACAAATCTGATAAATTTGAATTAAATTAAATCCTCATCAGTATTCACTTTCAATGAAGTAAATTGGGCTCACCTCTTAACAGTCATTTGGGCAGAACTAGAAAATAAATTCTGATGAGGAAACCAGGAAAAAGTTGCAGCACAAAATAGGTGGAACACTTTTTAGCCATATGGTTTTGGAGAGAGGGGGGAAAAAATCCAGAGCTTTTTCTGCCCAGCAACTGTATCTTTTTACTTTCTCCTGTCTGCTGTTGTAAAGCATCTTAAAGCTTGAAAAGTGCTCTGGGTATCTGGAAAAGCTTAGACCATGTTTCACTAACTGAGGCTTGTCCAAAATTAACAACAAAAGACGATTAAACTATATCCTGTTACTTGGAAGAATCACAGCAACCATTTTGTGTGCATGAGATGTACCATCTCACAGAAAAATGATAACAATGGTTGAACAAATCTCAGTAGATTCAACCCACACAAACAAAAAAACAAAACTAATAAAGCTTAATAAAATAAACTCAGCCCACACAACTCAATCCTACAATAAAATGACAGCCTCTAGCATCACATTTATTTACAGGAATGACCTGAGGAACATCAAGTCCCCAGTAGCATTTTTTGAAAATAAAATGAGTGCTGAGCTGTAGTGAGTCCTTTGGAATTCAGTTTCTAGATCAGAAAGAGAAAGATATATTGGCTTTGCCGGCAAAAATTGTGGACATCTAGAAGAGGAGCAATTACAACAAGTTCTTTTTAGTAGGTGACTTTTGTGTGACTGCCATTTCCTCTCCAGTGGCACCTCTTTTGTCAAAGTATCTATATTTAGCACTAGATATTAGACCTGTGCAAACTCAGAAAATATTTGGAAAAATGCTTCAGGTTTCACATGAGCAGGGCACCTTTTCAATCCAAGCAGCCGGTCTTGAGTCTGGAAAAAAAAGGTACAGCTGTTTTGATCACTAGCAGAGCCAAAGCACTCCTTCCAAATGCTTTTCAAAGCCCTACTAAATATATCACTTATATATCAATATAAGATATAAATACATATCTTATGCACAGAACTGGAAAAAACAACAACACACCGACAGAGGGAGAATTGATTTAAAAAAATCCTGGACTGTGCAGAGATGGACAAATTAACAAAAGAGAGAAAAGAAAAGGATTATACGGATTATTATGCAATATGGAGCAAATGGTACAATCGGCTGGAAATTAGAAATAGTAAACAAGAATGAATGAGAATACGTCACAAAACAGATAGTGCAAGTAAAGTAAAATATAGTAACAGGATACATGTATATACTGTATATTATGAAGGATTATTTATATAGATAAGGAACAAAGGGAATATAAAGACAAGTATATTTAAAGAAGAGTAGGGAGGGGGATGTAAATAATAGAGAAATATTGCTGTGAAATTGTTGTAAAAAGGGAATATATATTTTATGTTTGTGTTTTGTTTTGTTTCAAATATTTTTTTAAAAAAATATGTCACTGATTCAAGCTAAAAGATGCATTTATCTTTTATTGAAAACCCAGAGGATCTTTCATTTTGGCCATTTAGATTTTCTGTAAAACAGAAGAAGTTGGGAGATAATCCTTCCGTTAATGCCTACAATCTTACCAGTGACAAATTGAAGGATCAAAACAAAGAATGCCTTCCACTACTATATAACCATCATTTCTATTCTTAGTACTAAGTTCTAATTCTTAGTTTTAAATATTGAATTGAATCTTCCTTTCCTCTCTTTGTTGTGTGGTCTGGGACCAAGGATGATGTATCAGCATCAGATTCAACCCTTTTCAGTGCAAGTGGCTCAGATGCTGAGCTTGTCGATCAAAAGGTCGGCAGTTCGGCGGTTCAAATCCCTAGTGCCACGTAACGGGGTGAGCTCCTGTTACTTGTCCCAGCTTCTGCCAACCTAGCAGTTTGAAAACACGTAAAAAATGCAAGTCGAAAAATAGGGACCACCTTTGGTGGGAAGGTAACAGCGTTCTGTGTACCTTTGGCGTTTACATGCCGGCCACATGACCATGGAGAGATCTTCGGACAACGCTTGCTCTTCGGCTTTGAAACGGAGATGAGCACCGCCCCTTAGATTCCGGAACGACTAGCACATATGTGAAAGGGGAACCTATTACTTAAGCCTACCTGATACCGTTGCTTAGCAAATCTAAGTAGGATAGTGAACCAAACAGTCTACTGTATGTCACAAATTGCTGGATTATTTTTTCCAACAATCTAAATAAATAACTTGTAGTAGCCTTCCCCTGCTCTTGCTTCTCATGAAGGGAAAATATGAGTCAGATGGAAAAAAGCAGAAATCCTTTCTTCTTTTTTCAGCACTATTTTAGAAAATTCTTTTTCTCCCCCATTTCTGAGTCTTTTCAGACATGAAATTGTTTTAGATCTAGAGGCTACGACCCCTAACAGACATTAGAAAGGAGCAATTTTCTTCAAGGCAAATTTCTGCCTGGAATCTGAAGCGAAAGAGCATCCATTTGCTTTTTAGTACCAACATTATTTTTTTCTTTTTTTCAAAAAATGACCATTGAGTAGCTTCTCTGCTCTGATCTTGTCAAGAGTATGCCAAGAAAGAGTGACATTCTGAATAGTTTTCTCTGCATGAACATATATCTTGTTGTCACATTTTCCCATTTGCCTCATAAAGAGGCAAAAGGAATTGGTAGACTTCAGTATTTTTATACATCTATACCTACATCTTTAAGACTCTATAAATATACCTTTATTGTATGCTTGGTTACAATCACCTTGCAATAGACTTAAAGGTTTTTTTTCTTCATTGCAAAAATGTTGAATATAAGTTGGTTATTGGAAGAACATTTTAACTGCAGAAAATGTGGCTGTAACATTTTAGAAACAGGAGTGGACTCTAATGGGCTTCTATGTGTCATGTAGGTGTAAATGTTTTTGTTTATCCTCTTTAATTAAAACATCAACAATATATAAACATAGATTTCACCACTAATTGTAGAAATATGGAACCTAGCAATTATGTTGTCATGTATAAGCAATGTGTTCTTAAAACTGGCTTTTAAAAAAAATGCTGCTGCTATAATTCTGCCAAAATAATTTAGCCATGTAATGGCTACATCTTTGAACTGGTTGATTATTTTGAAGGCTAAGTAAGGATATTTGGGGGCAGGTTGCTTAAGTGGTTGATTTTATTATTTATTAATATTTTCTTACTATACTTAATTCCAAGGATTAAATAGAGGAATGGTAAAAGTCAAAGAAAAAAACAACCCATATACTAACCCTGAGTAGGTGAGGGAACCTCTTCTTAAGAGGATACCAGGGTTTTTTGGTCAAAATTGGTTGCTTTTCCCCAATCTTTATCTAAACAAAGTTTCAGCACATTTGTTTCACAGTAAAAATCAAGTGAATAGTTGTAGATTCATTATCCATTCACACAAGGCTATCAGGGGAGACGATTTCAAACAAGTGTTGTTTTAAATGCCACCATCCACACACATCTGTAGTAATTTGAAAGCTACATCTGGGGGAAACTATGGTATTCTGTGCGATTATGGATGATGAATCACCTTACCAGGGTACTTTAAAAAAAAAAAGACAATTCATCAGCCTTCCTAGTTAGAAGGCAAACTAAAAGAACAACCCAGAAGCTCTCTTGGCTGCATCAGTGCGAGTTGAGATGTTACCACTTGTTGGAAGAAACAATGTCTGAGTATGCCTGTTTACAACCACCTGCTCCTACATGTGTCCTAAGATCAAAATCTCTAGGAGGGAAAAAATGCCTCTCAAGCTATTAGTATTCATCCTACCTTTACAGATAGAACAAACTACAATCTTCTTATGGCAATTCTGTGTAGGATTTTAATATTTTATTTTTGGGGGGTGAGCATCTTTTATCCTTTGTGTTAAATTTTTTCCGAAAAAGGAAAAGCTATATTTTTCTTTCAAATGAATTCTCTTTACCGAACATTCTTTATGCATATTAGATTGTTATCTTACCTTTATTACTTTATAAGTAAATCAATGCGGCAAACATACCTCATACTCCTCCCTCCCTCAACAACCATTTTAGGTGGGTTGGGTTGAGAGAGAGACTGACTAGCCCAAAGCCACCCAACTGGCTTTTACGCCTAAGGCAGGGGTAGAACTCCTGGTTTCTAGACTCCTCATGAGGCCTCACAGGAAACTTCTCACATATAGTAAATTATCTTGCAGTGAGATTACAATCACAAAATGCCTTGATTCTTAAGGGAACAATACCAAGTGACCCTTTTGGAGAGTGTGTTTAGAGGCTGCCTGACTCCAAAGCAATTCTAAGTGGTTTCTCCTTTAAAAGACTAGAAAAAAGACCATCCAGACAGACCATACTGCATTTATATGTATAAGTAATACTCATTTAGTGACCACAATTGAGACTGGTAACCTGGTCAACAAGTGAAGCTGTTGTTAAGTGAAATAACTTATAATCTTATTTCAACTTTGCTTTGCTTTATATAATGGGATGACAGTCACAGTTTAATTGTTTTTTAATTTATGTTTTAATTTTTGTATTGATGTTTTTAATTGACTGTAAACCGCCCTGAGTCCTGCAAAGGAGAAGGGTGGTATACAAATAGAATAAAATTCAAATTCAAATCAGGTAATAATTTGTGTGCCAGGTATCTTGTTTTACTAGACATCTGGCAACAGTTCATTTCCTACCAATCAGCTTATCATACAGTAACTACACCATGTAAAGAGGTAGCAATGCTTCAAGATTCTATAGACAATAGTAGTTTCAATAGTTGCTGTCTGTAAACAAAAGCAGAGTTGCCTGGAGCTCTCCAAGTGTTTTAGACTATAATTCCAAACTGCCTTTTTACTGTCCAAGCTTGTGGTTAATAGACGTCAAGTAAAAGATGGTTGACAAAGATTCAAATTACCAATCTGTGCAAAGAATATTCACATTAAAAAAAATCAATTATGTGGCAACATGATTTATGTAATATGCTAAAAATGCTAATTATATAATTCCATGTTATCAATATATGGGACAAAGCATAGGTATTCATTTGCCAGGATGAATATTATTTATTATTTTTTAGCTCTTGTTGTAAAAAATGTGTATATGGTAATTTGAATAAATCTCCTAAACAGGCAACAGGTTTTTGAATATTTTTTGGAGTTCCGTTGCTAATAAAGAAAAAGGTAATTGGATGTGCAGGCTGTTACATAATTAAGCTAACTGCCCATGTGATCTGCAATAATTATGCAGTTTTTCTTTATATTGCTTAGAAAGCTGCCCGTGCTTTTGAATGGCGAAAATTATTCACAATTTAAGCCAATTGTGTGTAATAATGTATGCTTGATGCATAACATCAATTTCAATTTGTTTTGCAAAACAAAACAATATCTATTTTTATGAGTAAGTATGAGTAAGTATCTCAAATCTGAGATCACAATGTCCAAGAAGCTGAAAATATACACCCCCTCCCAAAAAAGCCAGGGTTTAAATTTACTGATTGCTTTGAAGGATTATTACTGTATATAAATTCAAAACAAATGAACATTTACAAATGAAAAAGAAGAAATGAAAAAGATTTCCAATACTTCACGAATTAAAATTATTGTTAACCCAGAGCCTTAATTCTTGCCAATTGCATCAATGTTGTGTTCATAATTACAGACATCAAGAAAACCTACAGGAAAATAGGGGAGGGCGTTGACTACCTGAAATTTTCAGAGTAATTGCATGGTTTTGAGATATCTCTCACTCTAATACATACAGTATATAAGGATAGATTATTGTAGCCAATATTACAGAGACAAGATATAGGCTTATTTTCTTGACTTGTAGATCAGTTTTACCATGAGCCTATTTCATTGTAAGTATTAAGCTATTTAGTAAATGGAAGCCACCTTATATCTTTTTCATATCAGATCTCATAAACTGAATTAACAAAATAAAATGGAAAGGTATTTGATATTGGCCATGTATCAGTAGTGGGCTCCTACCGTTTCTATCTGGTTCTTAGAACCGGTAGTAATGGTGGCGGGAGGCACGCTCCCATTGCAAGATGGTAGTGGCGGTAAGTAGAACCCACCCCTGCCATGTATGTACAATATCATTTAACAGCCATACTCTTAAATATTGTATAGGTATTCTGTATTAACATAGGACTTTGGTTGTAAAGGAGGCCCTCAAATTGATTTGCTCACCATGTCCAATTTTCAAATAAAATATAACTTCTTCCTTCATCATCTCTGGTAGCAAATCATCCTGTCAGAACTAATCTTTCCATTGCTCCCACCATCCTGTCAGAACTGATAAAGCTGCTTGGATGAGAAGCAAAATGTCTTCTTCTTCCTCAAGGAAAAAAATAATCCAGTTGCCTTTTGAAAAAACACACCTTTGAGACAGTCTGGTAGCAAATCTTTACATCCTCTTCATATAATAATATATGTTATAGCTTCACTTTCTCTCCCTTCCTCCCTCTCTCCCTCCCTCCCTCTCCTTCCCTTATATTATTACATCATTTATATATTCTGGCAAATCAGTGTTTTTTAGGGGTTAAGATAGTATAACATTTTCATAGAAAGATGCTCTGGAAGGATGCAAGTCAAATTCACTGAAACAAAAGAATATAGATGAATAAGCACCTAGAGAAATTTTACTTTCCAAGGAATATTTTAAACAGTATCTATATTTTAGGAATGAAAAAAATAATAAATGTGTTACCATAGAAATGACAGCCAAGAAGGATATGTTGCTATAATGTTAATTGAAAATGATGAGTTAAATTCCAAAACCATTCAACATGTAATGCAGTCTCCTCCTCCTTTTCTTCTTCATTCACTTCTCTTGTTCTTGTGCTTCATATATTTGTTTGTTTGTTTGTTGATTAAATATATACATTGACAATCTTATCTCAAGGTAACTCTGGATAGGTTACAATCATAAAACAATCTATATAAATGAAAAACATAAAAATAAGTTAATAAAATCTAAAACATTACACTACATATTAGTAGATCATGGTCAAAAAGACATGTCCATCAGCTGTTGCTGGCTTTCTGGGATAAGAAAGCTAGAGGCAGATTTTCGCTGCTGTTCATAACTCTAGAAGAGGGCAGTAATAAATTATTACTGGATACAGCAACACTATAGCAAATAAGGTGTGTGCGCGCGTGTGTGTACGTGTGTTTGTATCATGCTATCTACCTACTAGTTTCTGTAAATTATATTTTCACTAGTATATATTAGCTCACACTATTTTATTAGTATATATGCCCACCTCCTTGTACCAGCAATATCAAATTAATTTCTGGAAATTCCGTCTATATACTGTATGTAGGCATCATTTTTGTTTCTGTTAATAATGAAGACTATGTTAGCAATGAAAGCTGTCTTTGCAATGAAGATATCATTGGATTGGCAGAAGTCGATAAATCATTCTCCTGCCTCATTTCTGTTTCCGGTGCTATACAAACCAATTTTCCTCCTTAATACTTATACCTCTAGCATTTCACTTTCCAACAGTAAGCAGCACAACTTGCTTGCATGTTGTCTCAAATTTATACTAAACTAAACCATAAAGCCATTGTTTCTTATACATCAAAGGTTGAAGTATAAACATGAAAATTTCAAATTAAAGGGTTGTCCATAGAGTTTAATTAATATTTTTTGATCATTGAGTGTGTTGTATTCAACTTTAATTTAATTTAATTTAATCAAATTTATAGACCGCCCCTCTCCCTCACGGGACTCGGGGCGGTTTACAGTCAATACATAAAAAACATTCAGTACAAAA
>JANHFK010009985.1:177740-195752 GCA_036250565.1 Sibynophis collaris | reverse complement strand
GCCTATAATTTATACAACAAAAATAATGTTTAGAATTTCTTGAATTTTATTATGTTTATATAGAAAAGGATTGTCTAGCACAGCAGTTTGTTGGAGATGTAATAAGGACAATATTTCATTAAAACATATCTTTTTAAAATTCCTACACTTAGTAATTTTGGGGAGAAAATAGTAGACTATATAAATAGTACTGCCATAGAAGCTAATACTTTTAGAGGATAATATTCAGAGATAAAACCATACATGGAATTTGACAATTGGGCAAAAAAAAGTTAGAAAGTAGAAAGAAAAGATGAAAGAAAAATAAGAACATATTAAAGAAAGAGAAAAAGTTATTTCCAACATTCATCACTACAAATTTTGGTAGCTTTTCACTTCATCTTAATTTTTTAACTAATGATGTCTTCATCCCATTTGTGTCTCATCTTTTATCTATAAGCAAATCTATAAAGAATCATCATTTCAGTCCTGGTGTTACGAAAAGTCATTAAGGGTTGCCAGAATTAATAATATAGCCATTTTAATCTTGAACAAATAAACCAACTTTATATTCCTTCCTTTTATGTCTAAGTATCTTAATCGTTAATTCATTCAAATTAGTGTTAATTACATTACTTTGTAATGTAATGTTACATTGTTGAGTTGATTTCTCTTCGTAGCTTTTTTGGCCCTCCCCACAAGATTCATCAAAGCTTGATCAAACCTCTTTTGTAAACTGAGTATAGAAGAATTATCCAGGTCACTCTCTTGGTTTATTATTTGTAATTCACCTGGATCTGAAGGGACTGGCAGATGTAATCGGGAAGAGGTGATCCCTCAAATAATCTAGTCCCCTGCCATGAAGGGCTTTAAAAGGCAAAACCAGCACCTTGAATTGGACCCAGAATTGAACTAGCAACCAGTGCAGTTTGCAGAGCAGAGAAGTAGAGTATTTATTTATTCAATTTATATGCCACCCATCTCATTCTCGAGCAACTCTAGCCATTCTAGGGACACCTGTAACTGCCCATGCTGCTGCATTGTACACCAGCCGAAGCTTCTGGATATTTCCAGGAAGCTCCATGTAGAGAGTGTTACAATAGTCCACTCAGGAGATGACCAGGGCATGAGAAACCATGAGTAGAACAATGTTGAGAACCAAGTTTTGAAGGAAATTGAAAATGGCCACAATTGAAGCTTAGTTTTATTTTCAAACAACTACAGTTATAACATTGACTTAACTATAGCAAATGCAGTATTTGTAATATCATTAATCATGATTTATGTCTTGAACGTTACAACCAAGTCCTTTCTCGCAGGTACAAATCACAATGACATACACACACACAAATGACTAGACAGTTGTTGCAATGTCAAATTCAATTCTAGCCTTCTATATTTGCATTTTGACATTGGAGGAAAGTAAATAGATGATACAGTTTGTGTAATGAAGTTGTGATCCATATTTTATGACCACCCTCCATCTGAAGTTTATGCTCCTGCTGTTGAACAGCACCTCTTGTTAAGAACAATTAAGCCCTCTTTCCCAGGATCAGGGAGATCCTCTTCATGCCCATTAACAAAACTGAAAAACTGCCCAAGATCCCTTCTCTTCTTCAAATGTGTAAGCATTACACCACCTTCAGTCATGAATTGCATTATTCATAGAAGAGCTTGGAGTGAGAATTGCAGACTCACACAGAGAACTTGCACATATCTCCCCCCCCCCCAATAATTTACTTCTCCTCTTTCTTGTCTCTGTATCTTGTATATCATGTTCTCAATGGACATGAAAAAGGGATGCCGTTTACTGCACGCAATGCAAGCAAAGTCATATTAAATTCAGAACAAGCTCCTGTTGTCATTCTTTTGAGCTTTTCAAGACTTGTCAGCTATTAGCAGAGAAATACCATGTGCTGGAGCTGCAGAGGAGAAATTATAGCAGGACACTGAAAGCATTATAACAGGGTCAGTGTTGTAGCTGTCAAGATGATTTTATCCATGTCTAGGAGTATTGTACAATAACCCAGAGAAATTCAATCCCAAATTGGGACCATAAATCCTAATACTAGACAATTGTTTATTATTTCGAATGGCTTTTAACTATCTGCTAAGTCTTTATTACCAAATTTGATTATGACAGTATAGTGTCAATTTCTTTGCATGTCCAATTCAAAGAATTGTCAGATTGGTTGTAACTGGCGTTGGGGATGAATATTCATTAGCTTCAGATGTTTTCTTTCAATAAGTAAGCATGTATGCTAAAGCCAAAGCTACCTGATACTGTAAATGTATATTTCTTTGATTTCTGGAAGAAATATTATTCACAAAGGCAGCAAATCATGTGATAAATGCTATAGTAGGGATTGAAAATTGAAAATTAGACTATAGTTTTGAAGATTGTGAAGACTGGACTATCGTTCCCATAATTTCTGATTTGCATCCATGCATGCTATGGCTTTTCAAAACATCTTCTCTCTAAAATCTGAAGATGGGCATTCTCCTCTGTGCTTTATCCAGGAGGAAACATGTTTGACTTGGAAGATGAAGACACAACTGTGTAATGTTTACAATATACTCAATGTATACTTTTTATAATGTATTCCAAATCTGGTAATTTTGCCTGAAAAACAAAATCCTATCAGAAGAAAATAAAGTTGTAAGAACATCTCCTACCCTACACCTTGATACAGATATCAAGTAATCTTAATTAGTACTGTAATTAAGATTTCTCCTATGATACACACAAAAGAGCAGTACGCTGAAAAATTTATTCACCTATACCCCAGCTTTATTATTTTTATAAATAACTCAAGGCAGTGAACACACAATATTCCTCCCCCCTCCTATTTTCCACATGACAATAATCCTTTGAGATAGGTTGGACTGAGAGAAAGTAACTGGCCAAAGTCACCCAGCCTGCTTTTTTGCCTAAAATGGGACTAGAACTCACAATCTTGATTCTAGGCTAGCACCTTGACCAAACTTGTTTTCTGAAATGAAAATCAAAATGAAAATAGATACGTTGAATGTTGGACTGGGGTTATTTGTATCCTGCATATTATTACATCCTTAAACCAGATAGGGAAATTATGCAGAGAATGGCTTGCGGAATTGCTTCCAACCTTTAACATAAACTCCACTTCACTGGACGAGGAGGAAGGGGCAGAGTTTCAAAGAAGCAATGGGTAGCATTCTAAGTCACTGCCTTCCTGGGGAAGTTTTCTGGATTCTTTCTGCATTTGGTCCATTTTAATCTTTCTTTTGCTTCCCTCTCCTGTCACATCACATTTCGTCCTGTTGAACTTAGCTTCCTGAGAGTAATTTTGCTCACCAACAGATGGATACGCAGATAGAATCGCAAGCCACTTTTACATAAGTTACCTTCTGTTGAGTTGGAAAGAATAAAGTCCATTCAGAATTGTAATCAATCCAGGAGATGGCTAGAACTTCCATAGTACCCCCACTCTATCTTTTACTGTCTCTGCCATCTAAGTGAAACTTTACAGCAAATGTGTACTCAATACAACTGAGGTGCATTATGGTTTCATAGGACATTATCTTTCACTCTTCTTTGACAAAATGAGCTGCAGAAGCTAACGCAAGCAGGTGGATAGAAGATTCATTCATCTCCCATTTTCTCATTTTGGTTTGCTTTACTCCTAGGAACTGGACTGATTGAGATCATACAAGGAAACCAATGTCATTTCTCCAAATACTGAACTTTCTAGTTTACCCATTTTTAATGACTTGGAATACGAAGTAGCAACCTAGGCAGAAAATGAACTGGAAGTTTGGCTTCACCCGACCAGCAATATTTTCTAAGAGAAATTTGACATATTTTATGAAACTGCCAAGAAGCAGTCATTGACAGCTACAGAACAATTCATGAACCAAACTGCCTATTTAAAAAATGGAAAATGCTTAAACTTTCAAAAAGACTCACCTTCCACAGGATTCGTGTCAGAAAAATGGGTACAAGTGCTGAATTTGTCTTGAAGGGGCCACAAATGATCAGGTGAGGAATTTGGCTATTATGGGTATTAAGCAATTGGTTCAAGACTCTTGATTGATAGGAAGTTGGAGTTAGATTTACACCAGGTGTATTTAAGTTCATTGAAAAGGCAAATAAACTGACACTGTTAGTTTCATCTCTTGGATAACATGTCTGTCAAGAGCCTTACTCTTGTTCTTTGCATTGTTCTTTGCTTTTCAAACTAGATCAGAAACAAATTTTAGTAGATTGGACATGCACAACTAGAGTACAAAGCACTGCCCTCTCTGTTACTATTGAGAATTGATACAGCGTGTGTAAATAGTATTATCCCTCAGGCTGAATTGGACATTATTACTTCAATGTGCCTCACTTAGTAAAATGAGCATTTTTTCTGTTTCATAGTCAAGATCACTTGATGGCACACAGTCAATCAATGGTTTTCCCCACTCCCACCCATCCAGATCTACTCTATTTCTCAAGATCTAAAACAGGAAAGGGAGCTTTTGAGATAGTGATAGGTTCAACTCAACTCTTAGTATCATTGGGGGATACTGGAGACCATCTGGAGAAATAATCATGTAAAAGCCATCATGTAAAAGCTATCATGAAGGATTTGTAGTCAGTCCATTATTTGATTCTACTTTTGGAGAGCTTTAATATGGGAATAGCAGGTGTGAGTCTCACTAAGGAGGCTTAATCCCAAATAAACAAATATAAGATTGCAGTTTCCTTACTAGAGATATACAATACATCACATGAACATATGTCCACCAACACTACTACTACTGTTCATCTGATCAATACAAAACCATCTGCACAAGCACATGTTTTCATATTCTTTTTTAATGCCTGGGTAAATTGCTATTTACTAAGTATGATCTTGCACGTGCCAATTTAGATGTGAGTTCAACTGAGTTCAGTGAAGCGCATTTTCCAAACTCAATGTCACCAGCAGAATTAGCACTCTCCATTACTTGCAACTTTTCCAGTGGTTTCCGAAAAAAAGACAACATTGCTTCACCTTGACTTCTGCTTCCTACGTCTTAGCATTAGCTTTTATTAGGTGAATACCCACCAGGAAAAGTCCACCTTGCTGGTGATGGAACAATTGACTAAGCATGCTCGTTTAGCATTATAAGGTTGATTTTTGCCCTTAATTGGCTTGAAGCAAATCTTGCTTCCAGAAATAGGAGGAAGGTAAATGCTCAATTAAGAAAATATGATTCAATGAGTAGACTCAGAAGCAACCCTGGAGGTGGAAAAATTAATGTAGGCAGATATATTGTGGCCTGGATTTTTTTTTTTCTGGGCATGCTTTTGCATTTGAAAAATTGTGGCAATCCCAGGCACACTGTGACAATGGTAGATACCTATATTTTATAGGGTGAAGTTTATGTTATTTATGTTGTATAAGGTGTACAGAACATACATATATATCTATCCACCATTAAGGATGATGTGATTTAGATGTAATTGGATAGCTGTCTCTCTGTCTGTCTGTCTCTCTCTCTCTCTCTCTCTCTGTCCGTCTGTCTGTCTGTCTCTCTCTCTGTCTCTGTCTCTGTCTCTCTCTCTCCCCCTCCCTCCCTCCCCCCTCTCTCTCCCTTTTAGTTTTCTACAAAGCATCCCTGTGCCAACGAACTCATGTTTAGGGTTGGGAAAAGCAGATAAGGCCTGAAATAAAACAGTCTATTAATCAGAATGGGGACTGCAAGCTGTTTCTTGATGTTCTAATCTGCATTCAACAGTTGCTAGTAATAAGTTGATTCTGTAACTTGTGACTTTATTTAGATGAAAAACACTTCAAAGGTTCTTTGCAAGAAACTCAGATATGGCCTTTCTCTTTTTAAATGTAATTTTATCAAGCCTTGTCACAACAGTTTTCATTTTAATAAACTTCTCTTGAGCAATATTGATGACACTGTAACACAGAAGCATTTCAAGTGTTGTTCAACAAACTTGAACAAACTGCTGAAGGCAAGTTATAGTCACAGAGCCTCAGGAAAGAAAAATAGCTGGCATCTAAAGCCTCTGAGTACACTCACCTTATTAACAAATATTATTAATAAAAGATGTAAGTTATTTTACATTCCAAATGATGGGTCCTGAAGGGAGGAAAAATCACAAACTTTATTTAGAATTTGAGCCAAATAATTAATTTTGCATTCAAACATCCCAGAAGGAAATTTTTCTTTGAATATATTCTGCAATTTAAATATTATTAGCACTATGTATAAGCATTTGCAGCAACAAATTCATAATTGGCAATCATTTCTGAAGCATGAACAGCCCACTATATCTACTGTATATCTACATTTAGATATATAACCCTATATCTACTGTACATCTACATTTATTTCTATATGAGATCCAATTGTCATCTCACAATATCTCCACATGTATAATATTGAGAATGATGTAGCTAGTTACTTCAAATCATCAGAACAAATGTTCCCCAAAGGGAAGCCATGATGAGAAGCAGTAACTTTATCAAGGAAACTTGGCTTACTTGTTGCATAGATCTGTTACATTTTTAAAAAACAAAATAAATGGCCTGGGTAAGATGCTTCCTTCCTTCATGGAAGCACCAACTGAGCAGGGCAGTTCCACCATGAAAGTCTTTATTAGCGACTTGAAGTAGTATATCATGTGGAGGTACACCAGCTTGCCTAGTGACAACTAAGATTCTATTATTTTTCTTTTAGAATGCATTAAGATCCTGTTTTCATAAAGTATGAGTGATACCCAAAAATTGCAAGACGTATGTAATTTAGCATGCAACTGGATGAGGGTTCAACTACGTATTTTGAAAATTGATTGCATTCCTATAAATGCTAGAATCCAATGAATTTGTCCTCTATGCAAAGATTCAGCGTCACCTTATATTTGATCCCTACAGTATTTTTCTGTACTGCTATTAGGAAGATGGATTTGAGAATGAGATATTCTTACCCTCTCCCACTCAAAAGTTTCCATGCAGAAGATGCCCCTGTTTAATTTTGATTCCTTCCTTCCTTCCTTCCTTCCTTCCTTCCTTCCTTCCTTCCTTCCTTCCTTCCTAAAGGTTATTTCCAAAACAGGAAGGTCAGCTTATTAACGTATGGCAAAGACTCCAAGGATCTAAATCATACATTTCAAATGAAAATTGCAGGTCTATCTAGCCATTCTTATTAAAGATAGAAAAATTAAACAAAAGAAAAAGCACATGTAATGATAAAACATGTACAATGTCCTGATATCCTGACATCTGGATAACTGTTATTTGGAAGATTTCATTTCCAAAGCATTCCAGATGTCAGGACTTTATACATGTACACATGTTCCTTGTGCATTTGAATGCATGTAACGTGCTGCAAAAGCTGCCTTGGTTACTGGTCTAGTTCTGGGTCCAACTCAAGGTGATGGTTATGACTTTTAAAGACTACATATCATGCAGCCAGGCTACCAATGCAACCATTTTCATCCCATTACACCAGCCCATCCCAACCGGTCAGGCAGGGAAGATATAGCAGTCAGCCAAAGAATTCCAACTTGGGGTGGGGGGAAGCAGGAAAAGAACCTTCTCTGCCATCACCTTTGCTACGTGGAACGCTCTCCTGGCATTCCAGAAACCTTCAAGAAAGTTGTAAAAACATGGCTCTGCAGCCTTGCTTAGGGCACATAGAATAGTACCCATCTGTGGGGCTGATTGATGCCTGATGCCCTCACCCTGCACTTTAATTTTAATATTCCTTGACTTTAAAATTTTGTACACTGATTTATGCTTTTGATATTTTATTGTACTCCACCTAGAGTCCCTCTGTGAGGGAAATGGGCTGTTCTTAAATATGATGAATAAAATAAGCTACTTGATCAGATACAAATAAAGTAACTGGGGAACTATACCAACCTGTAGATTACGGCATTTATCCCCGTTCTAAGACATGCAGTTCAGCACTATGTGGTTATTTATTGCTATTATGTTTATCCTTTTGCCAGTTGGGTACATCCAGTGATGGATGTGTTTTCCACAAAATGCTGGTTCCACTTGGCTGGACTAAAGTCCAAAGCACCCCAAACCGTTTGAAGAAATAGTGCCTGTTGTTGATGTTGTCAGCAGCTAAGAAAGACCATTACTTAATAAAGCTAATGCCTTCTTCCCTGTGAGAGCCCTTCAAGTTTTGGAAGACAGCTATAATGTCATCCCTAAGCCTTCTTTTCGTTAAGTTAAACATCAAAACTAAATAAAACTAAATACCAGGGATGAAATCCAGCAGGTTCTGACAGGTTCTGGGGAACTGGTCGCGGAAATTTTGAGCAGTTTGGAGAACCAGCAAATACCAACTCTGGCTGGCCCCAGAGTGGGGTGGGAATGGAGATTTTGCAATATCCTTTTCCCAGGAGTGGGGAGAGAATGGGGATTTTGCAATATCCTTCCCCAGCCACATTACGCTCACCAAGCCATGCGCACAGAACCGGTAGTAAAAAAATAATGGATTTCACCACTGTTGAACATACCTAGTTCCCTCAAATGTTCATAATACAATTTAGCCTTCCAAATATGAAAGTGGAGGACATATCAAATGTGACATGTCCTCCACACAAGTCCTAAATCTAAGTATAAAGAATCCAATTAAACAAAGCAGTCAAAAAAGTTATGATTGTCCATTTGAGGAAAAGGATCCAAGGCTACAATTTTGTTTGTGGCAAAAATAATTGAATCTCTAGGATTATTAGTTCATTTGAATGGAAAATTACAGTCAGATGTTTCAATCAATAGTATAATAATCAGACGTGAATGTGGGTGTCCTGCCTTAATTAAAAAAAAACAGAATTCTGGTGTATTCCCTGTCAAAGGCTGATCTTTGCAGCCCGGTATGTGAATGTGTGCCATGGCTGAAACAAAAGAGACTTCATAGGACCCCCCCAAAAAAACGTTGTATATGCTTGGAAAAGCTTACAAAATTATTTCCAAAGAGTTTGAACCTCACTGTCTGCTGTCATGAAAATTGTATACTGAAAACTTAAGAGAGTTCACAATTTTTTCAGCACCACTGTAGGTATAACCCAAATATATTTGACCTACATTATGCATGTCAGCATTGCTCAGAATTAGTAAGACCCCAACAATGAGCATATATAGCATTTTTTTTAAAATTTCTGACATTTCATTTCTAGGGAGCTAGAAAAAGGTTCCTTTTTCTAAAATCTAAGCCACATGCACAGACAACAATTGTAAAATACAGCCCTAATATCTTCCAACAGATAAAATATTACATAGGGAAACATGGGATTCTGTATAGTCCTTGGGGCTCTCTGAGCATGGTTGTTTTCTTGCCAACATTTTATTGCTCAACTAGGTAACATCATCATTGGTAGAAGGGAGTGATATTTGCTTTCAATTTATGTAACAGTGGCTTGCCATGTCAGTGTTAGTGGGAGTAATTTTGGTGGTTACTTGATCAGGCTGTGATTTACCGTTTCTCTGAATTGGTACCTCTTGATTGGGGTATTGTTTATTGCTTGATTGTTGGTTTTGTAGTAATCCTGGTATTAATCCTTGTTTATCTGAGTGAGATTGCTGGCACTAAAGACATTACCTAGTTGGGTAATGGAACAACTTCAAGAAAACCAAGCTCAGGGAGCACCAAGGACCCCACAGTTCAACCCCCAGCTACAAATATTCTATCCACATGTTCTTCTGCCTTTCATTAAATCTGACCAACTGCCCACACATTTGTAGCATTAATTAGTAAACATTTCCTAATTAACCAATGAGTTACAAAATAGTTATAACCTTTACAGAACATATGCAAACTTTTGCTTACAAAAGTTTTGCACGCAGCATTGTGTGATTTTTTTTTTTTCTACACACCAGCAAGGGTGTGCTACTTTTGGAATTTAGCCAGCGATGAAACTATCTAAAGGGGATAAAATAATTTCAAACCTGTACTTAAGGTGAATGTTTACAGTGATGAATTGCAATATTGTCAAGCCTTCAATTTTCATAATATTTATAATTATCAAGCTGCATAATTTATCCTATATTTCCTGGCAACTTGCTATAATGATAATTTAATGTTTCCTGTTTCACTGTATATTTGGAAAATGCTGGGATGCTTTCTGCTAGAAATTCATCTTTAGGCTTTCTGTATGCAGCTTCTGAAAGAAGCACCTAAATTTATGTGGCATTTTAAGATGCATAATAAATACATTTATAAGGAAATACTGAGATTGTATTATTAAAGGTGTTCTGTGATTGTAAACATCCAAACCCCACAGAAATGTGAGATGATGAAATTTCTAAAGTAAGATGATTTTTAAAAGGTGTTGTTTTTTCAAAGTTCCATCAACATCTTTGATTTTATCATGAAAAAATCTGAGCCTGTGCCTAATGTGCACTTTATAGGCCTTTATGTATTTTAATATATTAACTATTTTTAATCACATCGTTATTTCTTTATAAGTAAGTCTTGGTAGCAAATATACTAGTACATCTTTCACCTATTTTCTCCACAACAACCCTGTGGATTAGGGTGAGAGAGAATGACTGGTCCAAACACACCTAGCCAGTTTTTCATGCGTAAGGTGGGAGTAGAATTCACAGATTCCTGGTGATTGATTCAAAGTCACCCAGCTGGCTTTCATGCCTATGGCAGGACTAGAACTCATAATCTCCTGGTTTCTAGGCTAGTATGCAAGACATGAACAGCAATACTCCAGCAATGATTCTTCTCAACATTTTATGAGATAGTTTTTGAATTAAAAGTAAATACAAAATATAAATCCAAAGGAAGCTTGCTAAAAAAAAAACCAACCGTCTGGGTGGCTTTAGGTCAGTCACTATATCAGCAAATTTTAGCTGTGATTAGGTGGGGAACTGAAACCCTCATTGTCCTAGTCTATGTTTACCATGTATTTATTCATTCCTTTTATATGATTGACCCCTCACCAAGTGACTCTGCAATATTGCAACCATTATATTGCAGGGGTCTTGGCCACTTTAACATTTGTGGACTTCAACTCAGAATTCCCCAGTCAGTTTGGCCAGGTGACATTTCTGGGAGTGGAAGTCTTAAAAAGTTGCCAAGTTTGGAGATCCCTGCACTCTACCATGCTCACATGGGAGAAAAATATATTGAAGAAATACCTACATCAGGATAAAGGTTCACTAGAACCTTATAGACTTGTGGTTTCTTATGGAATTTTCTACAAGGCTAAAAGCCTGCTCAGGCCTGAATTTTATTTCTGTCATTTCTACATGAGAACCTTTTGACCAATTACCAGAATCATCAGCATCGTGAACACCACTTCTTGGTTCCTTGGGACTGACTTGACTGACTAAAGCAACTATATACATGACTATTAGATATACTCTGATAATAGTGGGTTCCTATCAGTTCGCTCCGGTTCTTAGAACTGGTACTAGCGGCGGTGGGAGGCTCTGCCCACCCGCCCGATGTCATCACAAACACTCTGCACATGCACAGAAGTGCTACCCATGTGCGCTCCCATTGCAAACTGGTAGCGAAGGTAAATGGAACCTACCCTGTACTCTATGAATTGTTGGGGAGGGGGTGTCGAGTTCCAAGCTCAGCTGACTCTTTGCTCTCTAGGAAAAAGCCCTTTCTCCCTGTTACTCCAGTCACATAGGCTGTTTAAAACTGCACTTCTTGTGTTATTGTTTAGCTGACTCTGACAAAAGAGACTTCTGTATCAGGCTATACAACTAGTTGGCATGTCCCTATAAACTCAAAACAGTTTTGCTTTAGCCTGTTTAGAGTCTAACCTTCTTGTTTTCTTAACCTGACAATGTTCTTAATGAAAGATTTGGTCAGGGCAGAGGGAGAAAAGGGCTTTGACTCAGTTGTGTTTGGATTGTCAGCACATATTTGAGTTATGTTTAAGGTCGTTTTAAATGTCAAACACTAGCAGTTTCCTGCTCTGGGCAACAGGATCTTACTAGCTTTAGGAATCACTTAACATTAACACTATGGTAGCCCCAGTCTTTGTGATAGAAAACAGATATAATTGTACTATCACAGATTTAATATAGGAATAATGGTACCTCAGAACAAAATGGAAAAAAGGTTAAATGCTATTGAAATAATGTTGACTGGTGATCCCCCCCCCATCTTTCTTTTTAATGGGCTGATCTTAATCTCTTTTAAAATCATAACGTCACTATCACCCCAAAAACTGTAGAAAAAAGCTTGCCGGATTATTGAATGTATGTAATAATAAAAATGAAGTCTTAGAAATTAAATCCTCTTTTTTTGCACAGTTGACATTTCCTTTTCTTCATTAATATGAAACCTTAACAAACTGAAATTAAGGGGAGATCAATTGTGTCAAAATAATTTGTAGAGCGTTGACAGTGCCTGCATGCCTATATAAAACAAATAATTCTCTGCATAACTGCTGCTCAGCAAAGCTATTTTAAGTAGCGTAGCACAAGAATAATCAACCGCGTTGCAATTAAGAGCAACACACTGCTTAAGTCTTTTATTTTTCAAGAAATTGATTAGATAAGTTTGCTCATGAAGTATTGCAGCTGGATCTATCTGCATCTTTAGTAGAGCTAGAAAGTTCTGTCAGTTTTAATTTCTTGCACATTTTTTTAAAAAATGGAATAATCACCAAAGCTTTTTCTCCTTCTGTTCTATTCAAGCAATGAATAGAATTAAGGGTGTCCTAATGAACCCTGTTCAAAGGTATAGCTCTTCTAAGGTGGAGCAACCCAAACTGTCTCTTTAGCTGTCTGAGATGGGACCCAGCCAGCAAAAATAAAGTCCCAGCTCTTGACTGGAATACTCAAACATTCAAATGCAAATTTTGAAGCCCCTGTGTGAAGAGCCTTCACACAGATGGTTGAATCACTGTACCATTCACCAAAATTGACCAACCATTTGCTAGCATAGATTACAATCGTCACCTATAACTTGGTTAAAAAGCAGTCATCCATGATGAAGAGAGGAAAAACTCAGAGATAGTTAGGAAGATTAGAAAAAATTCTTGAATCCACTCACCCATTCATTAAGAGAGGAAAATTCATTAAGCCATCTCAAATTTGATGACAGAAGTACTGTCTTGAAGCCACAACTCTGCAGCTTCAAAAGAAAATATAAAATATAGCCAAATAATCCATTTTATTTTTCAGATTGCTCCTGATGTGTGATGAAATGTATTCCAATATAATATGCAATAGGTTAAAAAAATAAAAAAGCTTTATCATCAATGTAATATTTATAAGTATATTTATATTCCTTCCTCCTCAACATTTGCATAGAACAGATACAATCAAGCTTGACTCTTGGCAAACCTATGGAAACAGTTTACTGCTGCCTTTTTTGAGGAAGTGTATTCTAATCACGTCTACAGCTTTGGAATTTCCTGGTGGTCTCCTATCTAAATACAGATACTTGGACTACCACTGATGATATTACTTAATTATGCTAATGAAACATCTGCAAGAAAACAAGCAATCTTGTCCTTATCTAAGTACTAAATCCAATCCTGCTTAGTTTTTGTTGAAATGTATGAAATTAATAATGAAACCAATGAACCAATGAAACACTGTGACATGGGGTGGGCTGAAAGAGAGTGACTGGCTCAAAGTCGCCCAGTTGTTTTCATGCCTAAAGCGGGACTAGAACTCCCAGTCTTCTGGTTTCTAGGCCAGCACTTTAACCACTACACCAAAGTGAATCTATTTAGCTTTTACTTCCAATGAAACTAGTGGTTTCCCCCCCTTTTCATTATTTTAAGGTAGCAACCTAATCGTACTCATTAATGTGTTTTTCACTAACCTCAGAACAGCTATGCAGAAGTGATTGATAAAACAAATGGCAGGCATCCATGTCAA
The DNA here is from genome assembly GCA_036250565.1 of Sibynophis collaris. Taxonomy (NCBI): domain Eukaryota; kingdom Metazoa; phylum Chordata; class Lepidosauria; order Squamata; family Sibynophiidae; genus Sibynophis; species Sibynophis collaris. Next base: position 181,932 of record JANHFK010009985.1, on the reverse strand, counting down.
TCACTTCTGTAATGGCTTCTGGGGCACTATTCAATTGTAAATTGCCGTAAATTAATTTTTTAAAGAGAAATATCTCTATGTAAAGATTTTCTGCGTAGAATTTTATAGTCCTTTGGAGATGCTGCTTTGGCCTATTGAGCAAATAATTTTTATGTTAAGAGCAATGAAGTAGGAGCACTGATATGAAACACACCTTCAAAAGAAAATTTTCTTATATTAATCATAAACCAGTTTGGAAGTTAAATGGTTGAAATAAAATCCCCAATGCTGCTCTTTATTGCTGTTCTGCCCAACATATATCAATTTGTATATTGTGCAGCATTGTTGTATATCAATTTCCCCTGAACTGATATAAAACCTGAGATCTAATTTGGTATTGCTTGCATGGATACAACTTTATTTTCTAAGTAGTCACTCCTTTGAAATCCATCACCAAATTTGTAAGCAAAGAAACTGAATGGATGCTACATATTTTCTAAATTTCTCCTGAGAGATTCTCAAGGGCACAATTCCCCATTAAGCAACAACACTGACATCATGATTGAACACAACCCAATTGGAGGGGTTTCTTCATGATATTCTCCCTTGGAATTTAATGTATGGATGAGAAGCCAACGGAGAGGGGAGGCTATTGGAGTAGTGATTGTAGGAGACATGATGATGATCTTGCAATGCCTTCAGCCACCTTATCACTCAACAGCACTACAGATCACCCATGAGAATTTCACTAAAATTCTCTTTTTCTTCTAAAGAATTTCTAAAGCAGATTTCTTTGTAAAACTGAAGAACTGATAAGCAACAGAAAAAGCAGAATGTCTCTGGCCAGGATAACCAATAACATTGTTCAATAGTGTTGATGGTTGGGGGAAAGAGACAATGATCCTGAATTCTCTTTACTGTTAAGACTTTGAAGGATGATGTAAACATTCTTTAAACATCATTTTCTTAGAATAATTACCAGGAACTGTATTAGGAGGTTGAAAGTTGGACCATAAGAAAGGCTGAGCGCCAAAGAATTGAGGCCTTTGAACTATGGTGCTGGAGAAGATTCCTGCGAGTCCCTTGGACTGCAAGGTAGTCAAACCGGTCAGTCCTAGAGGAGATCAACCCTGACTGCTCTTTAGAAGGCCAGACCCTGAAGATGAAACTTAAATTCTTTGGCCATCTAATGAGAAGGAAGGACTCACTTGCAAAGAACCTAACGCTGAGGAAAATTGAGGGGAAAAGAAGAATGGGACAACAGAGAATTAGATGGCTGGATGGAGTCACTGAAGCAGTAGGTGTGAGCTTAAATGGACTCCAGAGAATGGTAGAAGACAGGAAGGCCTGGAGGAACATTGTCCATGGGGTCGTAATGGGTCGGACACGAGTTTGCAACTAACAACAACAGATACGATCATAGCAGGGAGATTACTGTATGCACAAAGATGAAAAGAGTTGACACTGCTCATTATGGAGGGATGGTTGAAATCAACAGATTTTACTGAAATAGATAAATTAACTTCTTTGATTAGAGTAAAAACATGTTTATATTTATTGCTGACTGCACACCTCTTATGGACTTTTTGCATAAAAATGAAAAATGAATTTGTGACTCATGGTTTTGATGATTAAACAGGATAGATTATAGAAAGAAGCATAATATGATGCAACTTTAGAAAGAAAATATATTTGCACTTAAAACTGCTATAAAGAATATGAGAAGCTGCTTCTATGTGCATTTTTCTTTATTTTTTTTTCTCACTTGCATGTTTGCTTTTTCTTTGTTCATTTTATGAACATAATTTATAAGATTGTAGTTGGGCAGCCAGTACTTATTACATAGGATGCTTCCATTTTTGTTTAAGGACCAAGAAATATCACCCAGTTTGCATTGAGACACCTGGAGATTTTAAGGGGTAAAAACAGATGTTTTAATCCTTGCAGGAGTGTAATGTACCTCTTTTGTCCCTCATTACAGCAGAACATTCTGCAAGTATTCTAGAGGCCACCAAAAATTAAAAAAATAAAATTTGGAGTTATGTGCTCCCACAGTTGCCTATTCCTGTTTAGGGAAATCCTTTCATGGTGGAGTCATTTCTCCACTATGATATAATTCTAGGATATTATAGGATATAATTTATCCTGTTGCTAAATAAGAATGATATTATATGTTTCTTCTTCTGTTTTTTTTTGCAGGAGACTACAGGTTTTTTAGAAAGTCATCACAAGGAGTATTGGACCCAAAATTAATCATAGATGATACATACGTATCATCAGAAAGGTGATAGCAATCTGAATTTGAAAAAAAACCCCATCAAGCTCATCTATGGATACCAACTTTTCTCCCCTCCCCCTTTCCTTCCCTTCTCTTCCCTCAGGTGGGATCTTTACTTTACCAAGCGTAATGTTCCTGCTTGGCATTAAACACTTACTTGGAAAGCTTCAAGGTATACACACAAATTATATCTAAGTTATTTTTTTCTTTTAATAACAGTGGTCTAAGTGAAACCAGCTTCTCTCTATCTTCAGAAGACACTTTTAACTTGGATGATATCCAGAATTATGACAAAGTAAGACATTTATCTTTAAAATATACATAGAGTTAAACTGGGGTTCTTGGTGCTGAATTTGGTTGTTTGCTTGCTGTCGTTTCATTACCCAGGAGTTGCCCTATTCCACCAGCTGGGTGACCGTGGGCCAGTCACTCATAATATAAAACTGTTTTTGAAAAAGAAGTGTGCCTCTAGATATTATTTAATATCCACAACCTTTCAGATATAACCTACATAATCTGAAGTACTGTACATATATTCAGTGCTATAGGAATCAAAGCAGCAGAAAACATTAACTAATAAATAAATCAAAGAATTGATTGATCGATTGATTGATTGATTGATTGATTGATTGATTGATTCATTCATTCATTCATTCATTCATTCTATAATTAACAAGATATTTAGATTAGAAGGAAATAAATATTTTGTTTTATATATTTTATCTAGTAGTGAATTCTTTTATCCTTTAGTGGATTCAATCCAGTAATGTAAGGAAGGTGTCACAGAACTTGGGGGCAGAGTTAAAAGAGGGATCAGCCTAGAATCTCTAAATAGTCACAAGCTGATTAAATCCAACCTCTCTTGAATTCCATTGATCCCACTCTAACAGCTAGCAGGAAGATTCTCAAATATTTGAGAGTGTTCCTGTGCATAGGCATGAGTAATAATAAATCAGTTTAATTGGACCTTATCATGTGGACCTGATCTTTTGTACCTGACAAGTAATCATTGAACTTATTTGTGTTCGCTATAGCAAACAGTGGTGTCTATAAATATACCATAAACTTGTGTCAGTGGAGGACATTATGCAGCACTTCAGTGCATATCAGTCACCTGTTCCCATCACATTTAAGCAAGTTTACAGAAAATTGGTGGCATAGCAAATCATAAAGTCTGCATAATATATAAATTGACAAATTAAATTAATGGGTTTTTTTTTGCTGATTTATACATTTAATAATGAGGGAAACATAGTCCTTTATTGCCAGTTGAGTATAATCCTCAAATGCCCTCCTTTTACCATATTTCCATTTATTTCAAAAAACGTTTGCAAACAGATGTGCCATTCCAGAAATGATGCATTACTGTCTCTCCTTCATTAGGAGACAGAGATATATTTTAAAGACACAGAAGAGTTACTTCAGATGTTCAGATACCTTGAAGAGCAAAATCTTTCATTATTCCAAAACATTCAAGATATTAGTGGCACATTGGAGGAAAGCCAACAGAGAGAAAAAATAGTTAAGCAGCATATGTAAGTTATTAATTTAATAGGATTGTTTTATATATTTTCAAAGTGTGAACATACATATACACGGATTGTGCTCCAAACAAGCCTATTGAGATTTCATGATTTTAGCCAGGAAAAGAAGCTGAATTCAATATTGTGCTCTCTTTCAGACACAGCTGATTAGCTTAATTTTAAACAGGCTGTGGTGTGGAATGATTTCAGCTCTTGAGCAGTTAACACAGAGAAAGGGATTTAATGTTAGAAGCTAATAGATATGACATACCTCAAAAATGTAACAAGTTTTGGCTTTAAAAGGAACCATTAGAATGCTGAATAATCTTTTTTTTGGACAAAATTTTATTAGTTTTTTTCAAAATATAGGGAAAAGGGGTAAGTGGAAAATAGACAAATTTTCTGTTACAGC
>JANHFK010009985.1:74859-98994 GCA_036250565.1 Sibynophis collaris | reverse complement strand
GCTTAGCGCATTGTAAGCCGCCCTGAGTCTTTGGAGAAGGGCGGCATATAAATCAAAATAATAATAATAATAATAATAATAATAATAATAATAATAATACTTTACAAGAACAGGTTTTGGCCACATCACCCATTCAATACAAACCATAATGGATGGACTCAGATAGCTGAGGATCCTCTTTGGCCTACTTTTTTTGAAGTAGTTGTGTTGACTGTTAAGTTTGGTGGATCTGAAGCCAGAATGAGGATAGGATCATCCCAAGGAATCCAAAATCCATTTGCTGACACCATTGCAAAATTTGTAAGAGTTAATTAAAGCCAATACATTTCCTTACGCTTTGATTCCAGTGGGATTTTTATTGCATTTTAACATAATTGAAAACCCCAGAGCAATGATACGTGAATGGAATATGCGAATAATCGCACTGATAGTTAATTGACTGGGGATTACAAATACAAGGCCCAACAGTCTGAAATAGTCATGAATAAAGTTAAAGTCTATTGCCAATTAAATGGATTGCATTACTATTTTTGGAGAGCAGTCTCCTAAAAAATTCAATCTCCAATAGAGATACTTCTTCTTTTTTTTTTTGCAATATTAATGTGTTGATTTTTATAGGGGTATCAAAAGAAAACAGCTAGTAAATGTTTTCTCTAGGGCAGAAAGCATTAGGTCAATAATTGTAGTGTCATTGTTTAGGACTCTTGGTGGGTGTATTCTGGGGTTCAGAGAAATTTAGACCTGTGATCTGCTTCTGCTGTTTGCCTTCTGCTTTTAGATTTAGCAGCTGCGTTCTACAGCTTTCTTCTATTAATTAAAGGAAATCGATCATACATATTTCATGCGCCAGAAAAATTAGCAAAGCTACCCAAAGCATCTTAGTTTTGTACACATCAAATGCATTACAAACAGGAATTTGTTTATTTATTTATTTTCCTGCTTTTTATTAGTTTTACAAATAACTTAAGGAAGCAAACATGTCCAAACACACCTTCCTCCTCCCATTTTCTCCACAACAACAACAACCCTGTGAAGTGAGTTGGACTGAGAGAGAGTGACTGGCCCAAAGTCGCCCAGTTGGCTATCATGCCTAAGGTGGGACTAAAACTCCCAGACTCCTAGTGATTGGCCCAAAATCACCCAGCTGGCTTTAATGCCTAAATGCAGGACTAAAACTCACAGTCTCCTGATTTTTAGCCTGGTGCCTTGCGGCTCTCTGCTAAAATGCTATAGTAGAATGAAGATCCACATTATATATGTGTATGTATATGTAAATACAGGATATAACATATGTATATGTGTGTGCATGTATGTGTATGGGTATGTATATATACTTTTGAGAGCGGACATCAAAAATTTTAATGTGTTCATAGAAAAAAGTGACAATAAAGATTATCTTATCGTACTATCTGTTCTTAAACTTTATCTTGAACATTATATTTTTCTTTATTTTTTCTGCCTTCTAAACCATCCTTTACTTTCTTTTGTTTAAAAAAATGAGTTTCGGAGAAAGGATGGAAAAAGAAAAAAATGTGGTTAATATTTTCGGTGTTTTCATCATCCAAAAAGACTTATTCACCACATGAAGCAGGTGATGGGAAATGACAAGATGGCAATAAATACTGCAGTGCTAATCCAAGCAAGTTTAGAACAGCATTTCTAAATCTAGTATCCTCCAGATGTTGGCTATAAAATCTAGAGATAAAATGCTGCGCACATTTTAAAAATGCTGAGTAAGAAATATTTCAGTCTGCATCTAAACACAGCATCTCAATTTTATTCATTAAAGAAGCCTGGGTTTTCTTAGTGCCCCTAAAAAAAAAAAAAGACAACACAGCTTAAAGCAATCCAGCCCATAAAGTTAATGCAAATTTTTTTTCAGGCTGCAAGGGAGCCTTTTAATTAAACTTTTTTTCCCCTGCTCTTTTAGTGTCTGCTGCCTAGTGGCTATCTTCATTGTTTAATTTACCGTTTCACTGTAAGTTAGATATGCTTGAGCTGTTTGCAGGATTTGTTTCATGCTTCCATTTTTAATTTAAAAGTTTTAGGTACCGTTTACTTTTAAAACGTTGGGAAAGTGACCATGTGGGATGTTTTCAAGAGCAGCATAGGCAATTTAAAATAAATATATAATTACATAAGTAATGTGTTTCTGGTAAGATGTGAGGGAGGGTTATCTGGGACTGGATTGGTCAAGGAATAGTTCTTAAAGTAATGATCTTGCAAGATCTCAACTAAAACACAACTGATGTTTCTTGAGAACCTGCATAGGAACACAAACAAGCTGGTCCTATTTTTAAATGAGACTCTAATGACATCATTCATTCATAAACAGATTTCTATGTCATGCTATATGTTTCATCCCCATATAGCAAGAGATTTCTACAGCAATTTTAAGTTGTAAATCTCTTATTTGAAGATTTCTCTATTTCTTTTGCAGCATGCCATCAGAATTAACTAATTTTCTGACTAAAATGCCTTCTAGTGGAACAGCAGCATAATGGTTTTAAATAAAACAAGGCTTTATATTTAATAATCTGTCCATTATAATAGTATGTCATTATTATCTGACGTGATGAACAGATAAACTCACTTATAATGCAGGTATAGGATAGAGGTTTATGGAAGGTGCATCACACATTGCATTTCTATTCATACCAATTATATAAAAGATTTGTCCGTTATGTGGGATTGGATTGTAAATTTTAGGAAACTGAAATGAAGCAGGAGATTGACTTATCTATTTCTGTCATTGTAATGTTTTCTTCATAGCTAACACTGTCTTCAAGCAACCAAAACAACAGCTCTATACATGGACATCATCAGATGTCAAATTGTATTATTTGATATATATTATTGTTGAGGAGATGGAGCTCAATTATAGCAGAGAGAGAGAGAGAGAGAGAGAGAGAGAGATCTCATATATAGATATATCATGTATATCATATGTATCCATATATATCAGGAATCACTTTGAATTCATGAACCTCATTGATAGAAAATGAGAGAAATTGTGCAATAAACTTAAAGTAGTTAAGGATGAATGTGAAAAAAGACTTCCAAAAATGAAGAAAGAGAAGAAAATAAACTGGGTATCAGAACAAACCATGGAAATTGCCAAGAAGTGAAGAGAAGCCAAAGCTAACAAAGGCAAAAATTCCAGAAAGAGACTTTAAAAAGAGTTCCAGACAGTTGTTAGAAAAAGAAGTAAAGCTACAGCATCTGTACAGGTAGTTCTTGTTAACTGAATGACCACTCGTTTAGAAACTGTTCAAAGTTGCCATGGCACAAAACAAGTGGTACTTACGAACCAGTCCTCGAAGCCATCACACCATCCCCATTGTCACCTGATTGTGATTTCAGTTCTTGGTAACCAGCTTGCACTTATGATAGATGGAATACTCTGCGGGCGTGTGCAATTTTCTCTGCCGGCTTCCCACAAGCAAAGTCAATGAAGAGGTCATCAAGGAAGGTTGCAAATCATTCTGGTAAATCCACTCCCCATCCTCCCTGCATTTGCCTGGTGCAGCACCCTGCTTCCCCAACCCCCATTCACTCGCACCAAAGTGCACCATCCTTTCCTTGGTCTCCCTTCACTCATCCAATCCTGTGCTGCCCACCCCTCCCCCACTCCTGGCGCCCTTGCACTCCTTAGCTAGGAGTCTCACCGTTTTCCACTTAATGAAATCTGCTCATTTGAGACTATGATGGCAACAGGGCCTGCCAGGATTGTTATTGCTAGGTAATGTAATTGTGTGACCTTTGTGTTTTATGATTGCATTGCTTAGCAATGGCATTCCTAGTTCCATAATAGTAACCAGAAGACAACCTGCAAAAAACGTTGAGCATGGAAACAGGGAAAAACAAGGGAAGCCTTTCAAAACATTTCTGAACTCAGAAGGAGGTTCCATCCTCAAACTGGAATCAGGGGTGGGTTCTACTTACCTTCACTATTGGTTCGCAACAGGAACGTGAGTGCTTGCTTGCTTCTCTTGCGCACAGGGCTTCTACACACACGAAGAGCATCTGTGATGACTGGGCAGGTGGACGGAACCTCCTGCCGCTGTTACTACCAGTTCTAAGAACCAGACAGAACCCACTACTGACTGGAATGCTAACCAACACTAATGGACATTAATGTCCCATTTAAAGGACAGGAGGAATACTAGAAGGAGTATACTAGACATCTGTACAGTACAGATATTTTGTTGTTGGATAAGACTCCTGAAAATACCATGGCAGCCAAAGAAACAAACAAATGGATCATCAAACAAATCAATCTAGATTTCTGACTTGAGGTTCAAATCAACAGGGTTCAATTATCCTCCTTTGGACACATTATAAAAAAAACCTAGCTTTCTGGAGAAGACTTTCGCCCACCTCTGTCCTAGTACACCTGTTTCAATTTCAAGGCCCTGATATGATCATTTGTGCCCTGATCACGATGTGGCAGTTTGCTCTGTGTGGGAGGCTATCTTTGAAAATCACCTGGAAATTTCCATGCAAATAGCAACCTCTATGGGGAATTCCAGCTGAAAAGGTTTTTCCTATGAAGCAAAGGTAGCTTGTACTCTCATAGCTTTTTTTCAAAGGCCATTGGAATGTGATTGTCCAAAATCCTTGGTGCAGGAATGGTTCTACTTTTTTAATGATTGTTGTTATATATGAATTTGTCACTTCCTGGAGGCTGAGTTGGCCTGTAAAATTTTTAAACAAACAAGCATATTCTGTTGCAATGTATGGACTATAATTTCTATTTTTTTTCTTTTTCTTTTCTGTAACTTAGATCTCACTGCTTTAATAATTTTTTTCATCAAAATCTGTCTCCTGTTATTAACATGACTCTTAGCATAGTGGAGTATTTTCAGTTTGTTCTATCTTCTTCCTAATTGGCTTTCTTAGTGATTTATGTTCCATGGCAGGAAGAAGTAATTAATCATATGCACCAATATGCTGCCATGCTTATTCTTTAGAGTAAAAGGACACTGTTATAAATTTGGATGTCACTTTCCTAGTCATAACATTGCATTAGAGATTACTTAATAATTTTGGAAGCTTCTGGAACTCAGACATGTTTGCCATGTTATTGGTTACATTTCCATGTTAAGCCATCCACAGTAATTGCTATAAATAAACACGCTATCTGTTAACTTTCAGCTCCTTTACCAGGTTAGTGGCTTCTTTGTGATTAAGCATAGAGTAACAGCCAAGTAACTATGGTGTTGCCTTCTGAATTATATGAAATGGAAATATGAAGAATCTCTGCTTCATGTGACTCTTTTAATGAGAGCTGAGTTGGTAAATATGATTAAGGAATTGTGTGGGAAGACGGTGAGACAGCACATGTATTATCATTAAGCACCTGGAGGAGTTTAATATATTAAGTGAACATGCTCAATGAATAGACTTTCCTGTTCATATCCATTTTATCCTTTCAGTTTAACCTAACAAACTCAGAAACAGGTTTATTGGATGTGGCTGTGTATTCTCCAACACGTTTTGAGTAATTCCTACTTCAAGAAATCTTTAATGTAAAAAGCAGACCAAATGTACCTTAATAAAGGAACTATCCAAACCATACTGAGAAAAAAATATATAGACACTTCCTGCTCTTGAGATTTTTCTTGTTCTACTTGTATAGCTGTTTGGGTTCTTTTTTCTTTCCTTTTATAGTTCTGAAGGCACAAATTGAAGCTTAATAGACCGATGTGCACACAATAATTGGCAAGGATTTTGGAGTTCTAAACACAGTTTAGTAACAAAATAGTGAAGACATAAGATCCACAACAGAGACAACACTTGTACTAATTCTGTGAGTAGAGACTGAAATTGGTCTATTGTCGCCCTGTTTCCCTGAAAGTAAGACATCCCCTGATAATAAGCCCAATTGGGCTTTTGAGCACATGCGCTAAAATAAGCCCTCCCCAAAAATAAGCCCTCCCCCAAAAGTATTTAAATGTATGCGTAGCCGGTCCCCGCCATTTCCTCTGGTTAAGGAGACAGAGCTGGAAATCAGGTAAGACGGCAAGAGGAGTCCAGTCTTGCTCCAAGCACCCAAAATAATAAGACCTCCCCGAAAATAAGGCCAAGCGCTTATTTAAGGGTTCAAAAAATATAAGACAGGATCTTATTTTCGGGGAAACATGGTAAAAGAGGAGGTTCTGCCACAGTTTTCATATATCCATTTTCAGAAGACATCAGATTGAACTATTATACATTTTGAAAAAAAGAAGGTTAAACTGCAGTTTGGCTGGTTAAGTCAAATTAAGCTAGAATTGCTCACCCTAAAACCTCAACTATCATTTATAGACAGTCTGGCTTACCATTCAGGTACAAGGAACCTTGGGAACCAGCTCAGATAAATCCCATTTCTATGTTTCACACTAGTTGCTTCAGAGGGTGAGACTGGGTCAAATTTGGGAAGAAAGGAATATGACTAAAACAGAGGTGAGAAATATTACCTAGCAGGAGCTTGTAATGGAAATATTGATCTAGTGGAATTTGACCCCCTGTCTCTTGCCCCACCCCCAACAAAAAAAAATCATTTTTGTTGCCAGGTGTTCTATCTGACAGCCAAAATAGAAATGGTCAGAGAGGTACACAACTCCTTACAGAATAGGAGGTTTGATTCTGCGATGGGCTAATTGAGGCCCAGCAAGTCCCCCATCTCCCTCAAAGCTTGTTCCCTTTTTTCACAGAAAGTACATTTTTGGACATGAACCCTTTGATCTGGCTTCATGCTGCCTTAACAGTGGTTGGCAACAGGATAGTAGCTACACTGTGAGGATATGTTTTCTTAAAAATGCAAGTGGGCTGTTTCAGAGCCAGGATGAGGATGCTGGGGGTATGGGCCTTCCAAGCCCTTATTTCTCAAACGGTATAGGGCAATGTACACAAATAATAGCTTGCTTCAGTTTGGACTGGTGATTTTTACAGACGTTATCAAGTTCGGCTACATCTTCTCTAATTCGCTTTCTTAGGACTATTAGAATTTTAGAACAAAACTATTCTCTATTGGTTGTCTGGATTTTTGAAGGCCAGGTCAAATTGCTCTACAGTTTCTATACTTAAACATCTGTGGGAAGCAAGTAGCAAAATAGTCATGATATCATGATGCTAAATTTGTTACTCACATCTTTCTATCAGATGTTAGGAAGACTATTCCTGAGGAACTGTTTTGCCTCAGTGAGATTGGCCTACCCCACTTGCACCGGCAGAAAAGTTATGCTGAGGGCCCCATCGGTCAGGGAATTCTTGCTGATGGGATCTAGGAGAAGATCCTGGTCTTAGCCTGCAGAAAGGGCCTTAAAACCTAACTTTGCTGGTTAACCTGGGACTCCAATGAAGGCTGACATTTTGGAAGTGGTTCCTGGGTTAAACAGAAGGCCCTACCTCCACCCCATTGTTTATTCTCCCACCCATCTTTGTTAATTCTTAATTCTAATGTTATACTTACTGTTTTTATCATGCTGTAAGCCACCCAAAGTAGCTCACTGTATTTTGTTTGTTTGTTTGTTTGTCTGTCTGTTTGTTTGTTAAATGTATTTGCCCCCTATCTCACCATACACTAGGCAGCTTACAAAAATAAAAAGAAATAAATAAAAAGAGTGTAAATAGGTCAGAATAAAATAACGGAATAATAAAATAATGAAAAAAGAACAAAATGAAAATACATGATTTATAAATATAATAAATAGATAAAATTTAGGACGGGGAGGTCTGCAATATATGTCATGACACATCATTTTCCCATTTTGTTGTCTGTCTGTGTACACCTATCCCCTGGTGCCAAATTGATTGGACTTTCTTACAGTCCCTAAATAAGTATTTCTCAACCTATTGATCTGAAATAGTATCCTGAGTAGGAATTCTGGGAACTATAATCCAGATTGAGGAAAGTTATCAAAAATCTAAGGAAGATAATTTCTAAGTTTTGCAGGGGGGTTAGCAATAGCACTTATAGACTTATGTACCCCTTCATGGTGCTTTACAGCACTCTCTAAGCGGTTTACAGAGTCAGCATATTGCCCCCAACAATCTGGGTCCTCATTTTACCCACCTCAGAAGGATGGGAGGTTGAGTCAACCTTGAGTCAGTCAGAATTGAAGGAACTGAACTCCTGGCAATGTGAGCAGAGTTAGCCTGCAATGTTGCATTCTAATCACTGTGCCACCACCAATAAAGAAATAGCACAATAATAACTCAGCAAGTATGCAACATACATACATACATACATACATACATACATACATACATACATACATACATACAAAAGCAAAATACCATTCATGCATCATCACAAAATCTCCAAAACCATAAAGCCTACAAACTTGAAATTTGTCACGTATGTTCCTCTTGGCTTCTAGGTGCTCACTAAGAAAGGATCTTTTGAAATGACCATCAGAGCATTAGTATTTCCTATATTATTATTAACACGCTCTGATGCTAAGGAGTTCTACTTCCCTCTCCCCCTGAAAAGAAATCTGTTCCAAATGCAAAACACAAGCAGAGGAGAGGAGTTTCAGTTTCAGTTGTACTTTCATAGCAGCAAGCAGGGGATAGGATAGGGGAGGCTTCTGTGGGGCAAGGCTGAGGGAGAGAAGGGGATAGGAGAGGCCGATCGTAACTACTCATTAATTTTCAAGCTGTAAGTGTTGATTTATCAAGCCCGATCATATAGTTTTGTAGCAGAGCACAGGTATTCAGCTACTATTGTATATTTACAAAATAATATGAAAAAGTCAGGAGTAATTGCTGTGACTTTCAACACTTAAAATGAAACATATCGCTCATCAGAAAAAGTAATTCCCAGTTATGCATTGTAACTTAAATGTAAAAGGTTTTTATAAAAAAGGAATATTAAGGCATTTCTATGTCAACAATTGTATTTGAAATAATGTTTTGTAATGGAACTATAAAAATTCATTCCTTGTACTTCCTTCCAAGGCTGTGAACTAAAATGGATTTTGTCATTATTCAACTTTCACTAAAGGACTTCTTTTACACAAGGATGGAAATTTCTCTCCTCCTTCAGCCATCAAAAAATCTAACAAGATTTTATGCTGCAGATATCTGCTTAGTCCACGGCAGTTAAGAGAACAAACGATACTTAATAGGGAAGAAAATCCAAAACCCCGATGCCTAGGAGGCAATTCATCACTGCACATTCTTTAGAAATTCTGTAATTACAAATCAATTTTTAATAATTTCACCACTCAGCAATGTGTTAAGGTTTTCACCCAGTTAGGGGAGGAAAAGCCTTCAATTATTCTTGATGTTGACAAGTTGATTTAGTAGCTATTCTTAATAGCTCCTTGTGTATTTCAGCTATTTACTTTTATTTTTAAAGATACCACCAAAACTACTGTTTACTTCAGAAGCAACTTTTGCTTCCTTTAAAAAAGAAATAGGGTTTTCAAATTTCAAATACATATGTACAGATAATCCTTGAGGTGACAACAGTTCACTTAGCGACCATTCAAAGTGACAACATCACCACCAAAAGTATGTGCAGGGAAATCAAAGTAGTTTGTGGAGCTAAAACAAAAAGTAAAATCAGACCTTCCAACTTCTTGTGAGAAAAAAGTAAGATCTCGTGAACTTGGAAAGGCTGAACAAACTTTTTTGGTTTCCCTGCACATTTCTTCCGTTTGAAAACCAGCTTTTCCATTTCTCCAGCAAAAGAAGAGCATCTTGAGCTGCTGGATGGAGCTGGAAAGGAGGTTTGCTTGGAAACCTCTCTTGCAATTTTTAAGGAGTGCTTTTAGAAAGCAAGAGAAGCAGGAGGCTGGTGCACCAAGCTCTTCAGTTCTGCAGCAGCACAATTTGTGAAATCCAGGAGGGTTCGGCATTCCAGCAAGCTGTGGGGACAGGGCCACGCCTGCTTGTGAGAGAGGCTGGGGCTCAGCAGGGAAGGGGAGAGGCCAGCCCAGCACTTCTCCACCTAGCTGGACAAGGGCTCTGGCACACAAGGCTGCGCAGGAGGTGAGAATGGGCAGCGTGGGGCTCTCAAACATAGTGCCAAAAGTAAGTTAGCGGTTGGTGACTGAGTAGGGAGGAAAGGCCCAAGCAGCTTGGAACCCCAAGGGGTGGGAAGAGGAGTATAGGATCTCTCAGTGGGTGTGGGGAAGCCTTTGGTGGTTGGATGCAATGGTCTTGTCCCTGCACTAGGCCCCTCATGGCCTTCCCCTCCCTGAGAAACCTCATGTGCACTCAACAACCAGTCCATTTGATTAGCGAATGCATGGGCAAAAGCAGGGAGTTTTCACATTCATTTTACGTGATTCACTCCAACAAATCCTCAGGTATGAAAGTAATTGGCAGGCTCCAGGGGTGAAATTCAGCAGGTTCTGGAGAACCAGTAGCGGAAATTTTGAATAGTTTGGAGAACCGGCACATACCACTTCTGGCTGGCCCCAGAGTGGGGAGGGAATGGAGATTTTGCAGTATCCTTCCCCTGCCATGCCCACCAAGCCATGCCCACAGAACCGGTACTAAAAAAATTTGGATTTCACCACAGCTTTATTTTATTATATGTAAGCTACTTTTAGGAAAGTCTTCCTCCTTAAAGTCAGCCTAGAAATATTTAAATAGCTAATAGATGATTTCTGCTAGGAGCTTCTCTTTTCTGGTTAAACTGCTTCCTGCATATCACATGAACATCAATTTCACATTTGGAAATTGTTTGGAATCCCATTTTTCTCTGTGTTTTTTCTACCATTCATCCTAGTCCATTCTTGTAGAGAAGTCATACATTACCTTTTTGCACCCAGGATGTGTGTTTGTCATTCAGGAAACATGACTCACATGCCTATTTTATTCTCAGGATTATCGTTCCAGCAAATACTTTCTTCCATGTCTCCCTCACCCGTATGCCCACACCTTGAAAAACACATCCTTATCGGATAAATCATCCACCTTCTTGAAAAAATAAACAAAAGGGAACTGGTAATAACAACCTCCATCTTTAGAATCCATCATTCATCTTTTCTATCTCATTCCTTGCTTTGAGAACCAAGGCCATTTCAAAAAAAAAAAATCTATCTCCTTGCTTTCATCTCCTTTTAAAACGGACCCTTGGGATTTAACCAACTGAATTTTTTACTTTATTAATCTAACCATTCAACCACCTAAGGCAGTGATGGCTAACCTTTTTGCCGTCGCGGGCCAAAAATGGGAGGAGTGTGGGTGGGTTGCGCACATGCGTGCCCACACCCATAATTCAATGTGCCCCTTGGGGGGGGAGGCCATTTTCACCCTCCCCAGGCTCCTAGAAAGCCTCTGGAGCCTGGGGAGAGCAAAAAACGGGCCTTCCCCACCCACCTGGAGGCCCTCCAGAGGCCGGAAACAGACTGTTTCCCGACTTCCAGTGGGCCTGGAAGGCCCGAAAATCAGCTGGCCAATGCATGCATGCACGCTGCAGCTGAGCTACAGCAAAGCTCGTGTGCCCACTGATATGGCTTCGCGTGCCACCTGTGGCATCCGTGCCATAGGTTTGCCATCACTGTCTTAGCCTAACATTCTTTGCACAGTTCCAAATTTGTCCACCAGAACAGCCTTAACACCTGTGATCCTTCAAACCTATGCATACTGTTCTAACCCAGGGCTGTCGCAGCCCTTAGGCTGGATGTGTCACACACTAGCAATGCCCATGCCTTTAGCGAAGAGGGGAAAGTCGCAATACGTCATGTGACACCACCCTGACTCCACAAGTTTAACACCTCTGTTCTAAACCCATTACTGCTTTGACTTGACTCTCAAGAGTATATGTTACTGTTTTCTGAATTACGAAGCTCTAGTCTTGAATATTGTACTCAGCTGCCCTATTACCTAATGGCATAACCTCACCTGCCTTGTAGTACGATTGACACAATTATGCCCTGACTGGAAAAAATGCAAAGTACCAGTAGAATGCAGCAAAGATGATTCTCTTTGCTGTATCTACTCATCATCTGGATTTTGCTGCCCAAATATGGTCACCATATCAGATGAATTGGAGACGTGAAACGACTATCGGAAGATAATTAGAATTTAGATGCCTTTATTAGAGCCAAAATTCTTGTTGCCACAAAGAAAGAGAGACATAGTTTTCATCATAGAAACAAGATGCAGCTATCTTGTATGTAATCTTTGGCATTATGTCAAGTAAAACTGGTT
Source organism: Sibynophis collaris (assembly GCA_036250565.1). Classification (NCBI taxonomy): domain Eukaryota; kingdom Metazoa; phylum Chordata; class Lepidosauria; order Squamata; family Sibynophiidae; genus Sibynophis; species Sibynophis collaris. The sequence continues at coordinate 86,838 of JANHFK010009985.1, read as the reverse complement.
GTCCCTAACTGGTTTTATGAGCATTAAAATAGTTAGTTTGCAGACGGCTTTTTTTTAATAAAACACACAGTAGTTGAGTAATCTATGGAAATACAAAAAAGAAGCTAACATTTTCAAATGGCACCTTTTATTCACACGTAAAGTGGAAGCAGAAATGCATGCTATGATTTGGTCCCGGTTTAAAATTCTAAATTATCTTAATGTCTGAATCAACTTGCTAGGACTGATTTTTAAGGTAAAAATGCATAAAGCTGTAGGAAATATGATTTGCTATATTTCACAGAATGACTAGCAAAAAGTAAAACTAACCTCAAAATGGAAATCCTGGGAATAGAATTGAAAACAACGGACACCAGCTTGACTTCAGCAACTGGTGAAAGATGCCAAAATGAAAGGACACATTTAAATAAATTAATATGTAAACAAGCCTTTTATTCTTTTCCTTTAGCCGTGTCTTTCCACAATGTACATTTTAAGTCTATTAGCTGGAAGATAAGTAAATTTGACTTATTGTTTTGCCATTTATTCTTGCAGTGAGCGAGACAGTCTCTTAAAAGAAGCTGAAATTTTACATCAGGCAAGGTTCAGTTACATTCTACCAATTTTGGGAATTTGCAACGAACCTCAGTTTCTGGGTATTGTGACAGAATATATGCCTAATGGATCCCTGAATCAACTTTTATATGAGGTAAGTATGCACAATTGTAGCAAGTGTTTAGAGCTATTTTATTAATTTTAAAATAAGGAAACCCTAACTCATACTTACTGGAGAATTCTGGGAATTGAAGTGCACATATTTTTTAATTACTAAAGTTGAGAAACACTAAGTTAACGCATCTAAGTTAATGCATCAGAAAAATGGAACATATGTTCTGACCAGTGTTGTGACTTAGTCCAGAAAGGGGCAACTTGAGAACAAGTTCCCTGTCTTCATGCATTGATATGGAATGACAAGTGCTTTTAGAAAGTCTTGAAAAAACTACTGAATATAGCCATTCTCCAGAACGTATACATTTTAAAATTTATTATATTCAAAATATTGTTATAGATTGAGAATGAATATGAAAAAGTTTTAGTTGTGTACTTAATTTTATAAATTTTTAATTGTGTAGTTTTAATTATTGTGTACATAAATAAACTGTGGGTAATTGGTAAAGGATAAAGGTGTTATCTGGTTAAGGTCAATTCTTGGTGACTTAAGGATGACTTGTTCAGGTTATCTTGACAATAGCAATAGTAATAGCACTTAGAGTTCTATATTGCTCCACAGTGTTTTACAGCATTCTCTGGTCAGTTTACAATGTCAATATATTGCCCCAAACAAGTTGAGTCCTCATTTTACTGATCTCAAAAAGATAGAAGGCTGAGTCAATCTTGAGCTATTCAGGATCGAACTCCTGACTGTGGGCAGAATTTACCTGCAATACTACATTCTATCCATGGTATCCCATTACATAGCCCACCGATCCTGTCAGTCAGGAGAAGTTATGTTGAGGATCTTGTCAGCTAAAGAATTCTGACTGCTAAGGTCCAAAAAAGAGCCTTCTCTGTGTTGGCCTTGGTCTTTGGAACTTTCTCCCCACCCTCAGAGGTGAGGTAGACCCCCAACTCTCCTGGTCTTTTGCAAAGGTTTGAAAACATGGCTCATAGAGACGCACACAGCTGTGGGGCTGGTTAGTGCCTTGAAAAGGTTCCCCCCCCCATTTTAATTAACTTTTTAACATTTTAATCATCCTTGCCTCTTTTAAATTTTATATGCTGTTTTTAGATTTTAATATTGTATTTGCACCGTGAGGGAGATGGGTGGTTTTACAATCTGATAAATAAATACATAAGCCGCTGGATCAGCTAGTTTCAAGATGCTCTTTCAACCATTCCAGTCTGTCTCTCTATATCGGCATGTGTTGTGTTCTTTCTCTTTCCTAAATAGAAAAACATCTATCCCGACATTGCTTGGTCACTCAGGTATCGCATTTTGTATGAAATTGCTTTGGGAGTAAATTATCTGCACAACCTGAGTCCTCCACTCATGCACCATGATTTGAAGACCCAGAATATTTTACTTGACAGTGAGTTCCATGTTAAGGTAAGTCTGGACTCTTCTACAGTGCAGAAGTGGAAAAATTAGGGATAGAAAATTTATAGTACATTACAGGACTGTGTGTGGCCTTCACGAGCTCTGTTTTAACTGGCAGAGGGTTGCAGGAAGCTGTTGCATCCCATTTTTGCTGGCAGAGGCACAGCGGACTGGTCCCTCATAGTTTCCAGGATGTCCCTGCAATTCAGATCTAAGCACCCTGCGGGCCGAATCTGGTCCGCTAGCCTTGAGTTTGACCCTCCTGTTCTAGCCCGTTACATTGTTTAACAGCTCTTATCAGAAATTCCTCCTAATACTCAGTTTGGATTTCCTTTCTTTTAATTTTAACCTGTTAATCCTAGTCCTCCCCTTGAATTACAACAGAGATCAGTTTCCATCTTCTTTTCTACATACAGTATTTTTAGAAGTTTGCTAATTATTAAATTTCCTTTCAATGTTCTTATTCGTTTGAGATATAGAAAAGCAATATTGTGGCTTAGTAGATAATTACATTGCTCATATTTATGTCTTAGACGGGGAAGTAAAAATTCCCAGTATATATATACAGTATATATATACATGTGGCTTGCTTTTCTAGACATACTCTAGACATTGCTTATCAACAGCAATGTTGATAATGCACATATGTGAGTTGGCAATTACCATATTACCTAGCTTAACAAATTCTCACAAAAAGTATTTTATGGTTTCATTCTTTAATCAGCTAGTCCCTTTTGTTTTCTGATCTGCCTACCTTTTTGAAATAAGTGTTGCAATTTTAAAGTTTTGTTCAAAAGAATAAGCGTCTTTTCATAAAAACAGCCTTTCTTTGACCAAAGTAGATATTTTCAATGGGCGTAAACCTAAACCTTTGTGTCTCCTGAGCTTCTTTTCCATCTTTCAGATTGCAGATTTTGGTTTATCAAAGTGGCGCATGGTGTCCATGACACTTTCAAAAGGGGATAAGTCAATGTCTGAGGGAGGGACCATCATTTACATACCACCTGAATGTTATGATAGCAGCAAAATCCGTTCAAGTGTAAAGCATGATATATACAGGTATATGATTGTATTATGGATTTTTGGAACAATGTGTATTTATTTTAAAAAATATAAAATATAAAAAATCAACCATAACGGGCATTACAAATACCGTATGTAAAATGCAGTGAGATTAAAGGCCTAAAATGTTGTATACTTTGGTGTCTCAATCTCCATGGAAATACTTTATACTTCTTTGTGGAGGTTAAGGTCAACATATTTTGTTATTAAGAGATTGTTTTCTTAGTGGTGTTTCTAATCGGCTATGTATTGTTTTGGGTATATTTCTTTTCTTATCCCATTCAATAGCAGCCAACAAAACCAATGCACTTTTGCAACTGATATTTGCCAGATTAATTACATTTTTTAAGTGCCTCTGAAGTCAATTTAAGGATGGGTTCCTGTATGCAATTATGACTTTGCTGTCCAGTTATGTCTTGCATAATGCATGTTTTTTCATGCATACCTTCTCTCAGGCTTTGTATTGTACACATGCTTGGAAAATCTAATTCATCCCTAAATTTCGAATAACACACACACATATATCTTATTCTGAAATAGGATGACAAAAATGTTAATCCAAACTCATTATTACTAGCCTCTTGAAAGGAACATTTTAACCCTTTCCAGATTACTTAAAGCAAGTCAAGCATTTTTAATTTAGTAAAAAGCTACCCTTCAGAGATTTTTTACAGGGGTATTAACTAACTAACAATGTAAATCAAGGTATAGAATTTACAGATTTCATTAAGAACTTTGGCTGTTCAGTGCTTCATGTATGCACATTAGCAACAAACAATGATACATATCCAAAGAGCCTGCATTCAGCTAAACTCTGGTTTCATGAAAGAACTTCTGCTTTGTGTTCTCTTTCAATACAGCTTTCTGCATATTTTCAAAAATATTGCTTCCATTTTAAGTAAAGAAAAGCTTAATACTACACATTGAATGTAGGTTCATCTTAATCATATGTTCTTGAATAAAGTCAGTTTCTGATTTTAAGATGCCATCCCTTGTATGGAAGGAAGTTTTGCTAAATTTATATAAAAAGGGATGTATTCAATAAAAAATAGTTGTGAAATATTCCAAAGTTTCCTTTGTGGCTACATAAGAGTAGAATTAGCATGGAAATCTAAAATGTACTCTATTTAATTTCTAATATTGTCAGGGATATATGGATATAAGAATGCAATTGATATAAGTAATATTTAAATAACATTTGAGAAAGTATTCTTGTATTTGTATTAGGTGTAATAGTTATTTATTTATTATTTATTTATTTATACATACACAAATGTTGTATACCAAAGGTATTTGTCCCAACTAGTCAGTGAGAACATTTTAAATACTAATATCCTTGTTTTGCTGTTAGATTGTGATATAGATTTTCCACAAATCAACAGTAACTAGGATATTTTCATTTTACTGAGATTATTTTCCCTTGGGGAAAAATGAACTAATTTAAAAATACATACTAACATGCATTTTTGTTTGTAACAGTTATGCCATTATTATGTGGGAAGTGATGTCAAGAAAAAAACCATTTGAAGGTCAGATTTTTGTCTTTATCTAATTCTGTTAAAGAATAACTGAGTTGGAATAACCTGTTAAAATTCAGATTAATGTAAACAGTATTTTTAAAGCCCATTGTTTCCCATTTGTCTTAAGCTTGTATTGTATTGGATCAGTGTATTATAATAAAATATCATGTATGGCAGAATATTGGTAGGAAGGGCAGGAGAATTATTTTGCATTTGAAATTTCTAAATTAGGTTTAGATCACAATATTATCTAAAATACAAATTTACTACTTGCGTTTCAATTTCTAAAATTGGAAGAAATGCACATATATTTTTAACACATGCATGTATTGACTTTTGCAGACGTTGTACATTACTTGCAAATTATGTTTAGCATGTCACAAGGGAAGCGTCCAGATGTTGGGGAAGAGACTTTGCCCCTTGATATTCCTTTCCGAGAATTGATGGTGTCTTTAATGGAATCTGCTTGGGCACCCAATCCAGAGGAAAGACCATCTTTTTCAAGTGAGTTTCTCTGTATGATAGGTAACTCAGCAGCTCTGGCTACACTCTGCTGTTGTATATTTGTTGTACCCGCTTGAAGTGCTTCTCTTGCTTCCATATCAACTCTCCCAGAGAAAAGCCGCATTTAAACACAATGTTCAAGACTGTTTAGCGGCTGGAAGCATCTCAAGCATTACTTGGGATTGCTTTATTTATATATTAAAGTTATTAAGTATAATTTGCATTGGCCGTTAAGCTTTATTTTACCATTATAAAAATAGGGCTACCTTCTAGGTGAGTCTTTCCCATCACCACCAGTTGGCTGGATTCAATGAGCAAAGGTGCATTGGAGCAGATGTGGTGCTAGCCAACATCTTGTTAAAGCAGCTGTGCCTTTTCCTGGAGTTACATGGCCCCACTTTACATTCCAAACACGCAAAAATACATGTTAAGGAATTGTGGGCCAATGCTTGGTCCATGACCAATGAAATTCTGAAGCACCTTTTCCCCTTAGAAATTGTAATCCTGTACAGGCCTGTTGACTTAAAGGGGAATGTCCACCTAATAGGTAACCCTATATTTATTTTATGATTCAGTTTTAGTGGGAAGTTTTGAGATTATCTATTCACTGAAATTTGCTCAGTCAAACAAACTTTTTTAAACCCTCAGTGAGGATATGGTTACCCTTTTTCCCATTTTACAGCTGAATTGCAAAACTCAGACAGTTGCTAGACAAGGAGGAATAAAACCGGTAATTCTCCAAGCATGTGAGCATGAGTGAAGAACCTCTTCTTGAACCATTAAAGCAACTAGTTCTTAGCAAGACCCATGTGGCTGCTTTCTCTGCACAGCCTGGCTATGCAGAACTGAGTTAGAAAGTCTGTGGATAATTTTATGATGCATATATTACATCATAAAATTGTTCAGTACTTTAGAATAACCCAGACAGTAACACAACCATCCAATAATATCAGATACATTTGTACTAATCAAATATCTGGTTTTTGGATTCAGGAAGCCATTGATGTCACAACTAATACTATATTATTATAGTCGATTTATATAAATATTCTAATATTTAAATTTGAATAGGGCGAATACCTAGAAAGCAATCTGCTTGCATTCTTGGGCAGAGGTAGTCCTTAGCATACAACCATAATGGAGCCTGTTCATTACAATGATATATCATAGAGGTCATAAAAAGAGTCGTTCATGTGACTGACCCCATTTTATGATCTTTTTTGCAGTGGTCATTAAGGAAACAAAGGTTCGCTAGGGTTGCAGTTTTGCCAAAATCTGGAAATAAGTTCCAGTTTTCAGCAAAACCAGGTAAATGACACTACAATAATGTCCATAAATGGAATCGTGTTGTTAAGCATTCGAAGTTCAATCATTTGACTAACTCTTACTTCACATCCAGGTTGTAAGTTCGGGTTGGTCATAACTTCAAAATTTGCTAAGCAGCTGGTTGTAAATTGAGGACTACTTATATTTGTGTATTTTATATTGGCATACAAATCAGAAAAGTTTTAAAATATCAGTATTCTAGACTTAGAAAAGTCTAGAACAATTTTTATATATTTTTCTCACTTTTTAAATATATTTTTTGTCTATTTAAGGCTTGAAAGACAATTAAAAAATTTTTTTCATTGTATTAGGAAGGTTCTCACGCCCTCCAAGCATTCATCTGCATATGTATACAACTTCCAAATATATTATATTATTATATTAAATTTTATTTCTATCCTGCCCTTCTCCCTATTGGGACTCAGGGCGGCATACAAGTCAGGTAAAAAACATATAAAACATATACACATACAGTTAAAACACCCCTTAAAAATATATATAAGTGACTTGATAAATATATATAAAAACCCTAAGGATAAACTAAAATATATCCACACCCATTTCTAAAACCCCATTAAAACTTTAGTTTAAAAAGTTTAAAAATTTCACGATAGGCCGGCTAGAATGAAAAGATGTGTTTTGAGGGCTCGACGGAAGAGGCGTAGGTCCGGGATCATTCTTATTTCCGGGGGGAGCTCGTTCCAGAGAGTCGGAGCCGCCACAGAGAAGGCTCTCCTCCTCGGGGTCACCAAACGGCACTGCTTAGCCGATGGGACCCTAAGGAGGCCCTCTCTGTGAGAGCGCACCGGTCGATGGGAGGAATTTGGTGGCAGGATGCGATCCCGCAGATATACAGGACCTAAGCCATGGAGCGCTTTGAAGATGATATAAAGATAATATATCTCATAAGTTTAAAGCAATTTGTTCTATGTTCTACAGAGAGTTCTGGAGGGGAAAGTCTCTACTTACCCCAGACAAGGACAATGTATCTCAGTGGAATGAAATACAGGATGACTGTGAACACACAGAGAGCAACAATGGCCAGCCAGCTTAAGAATGGAATAGTCCAGTTGAATATACTGAATGAAAAATTAATAGATCAGAAATACAATAGTTCACAGAAAAAGAAGAAGAAAAAACCCCCAAAGCAATAGCAGGTAAAATATAGATCTTTAAATGGAACAAGATTAATCTTCAGTGAAAGAACCAACATGTTTATGAATACACATGAGTGTAGAATATGGCATATGTTGGTGCTTTGGACCCAATCCCTAAAAAGCAATTTTGGAGCTACATTCCATGAAAGCATATATTTATGCTTTGTAGAAACTAAACTTCATGCATTTTTTCTACATTTTTCTCCAAAATTCTTCCCCAATATTATGCCTCTTGACTTGGGCTTGGCTTGACTTGGCTTGAAAGGGAAGTACACAAATCCTTCCCATAGTATTGCCTAGTTGATTTATCTGGCAGGGTTGGTGCGACCTGGGTACTTTTAATTAAATGTCATTTATTGGCATCCTGGGTGCGTATCTTCTCTGTAATAGTGCCAAGACCTCTGGAAGAGGTGTCTCCTCTAGATATGCATGGATCCTACTCTATGGCATTTCAAAAAGGGCTTGAAGATCCAGCTCTGCTCCCAGCCTTTAGAATAGTGAATGAAGATCCCTTAGATTCTTTTTTCTGTTTCAAGTCCAATTTTTGTCATCTTTATTCCTTATTTTGGTTTCTGAGTATATTCTGTTTTAATGTTTGTATTTGTGAGCATCTCACAGTCTTTGGAATCAGGTGACAAAGAAATTGAATAATAAATAAAAAAATAAAACATTTAAAAAGGTGAAGTTTAAACGATTCTTTCTAAGATTATCTATCCTACAATTTTTCTCGTATTTGGTTATCAGGACAGGCTCTTAATAAAAGAAGGAATTACACCTCTACTATAATGTAGGTTTATGTCTTCTTCTCTTTTTGTTCAACATTAGATATCATATTCTTTTAGAAGCCTGGTCCAAGTGATAGAACTTTAATGACAAAGTAAGGATGATGTGATTTTTATAGTTTGTCCTTTGTCCAGAATACGTAACATTTTGTAATTGGAATGGGAATACAGATACAGTATATGAACATAATCTGAGAACAGCTAAGCAACCATTTGTCGATACTTACTTCTTAATCCTTTCTCCAAGAGAAGCCACTTCATCAAGGATGTTCTGAACACTTATGCAAACTTCCTGAATGGCATAGAGTTTATTCATAAATCCTTTCTTTTCACTGTCCTGAGGATTATAAGAAAGAAGATCAATTAATAATTATTGGTAAATTGATTATAGTTTTTCCCAGTAAAACATTAAAATAGCATATTTTAAAATGCACACATTAATAAATCTTTTATTTTTCTCTGCTTTGAACTACAGTGCTCTCCAAGTACATAAGCCTGAAAAACACTGTTCTATCAAATCTAATAATTATAATAGTATGTACTTAATGTGACTATTAAAGCAGTGGCATCATTTTTCAAGCTTGCATACTTGAACAAGTAATAGAGAAGAGCCAAGGATGTCCTTAAATCAGGTCTTAGGTACTTCCAAATCATTTTCAAAGTGTTTGTAGCCGTACAAAATATATTACCGGTAATAGTAAGTATATTTCAAATAAAATGACAAGGAGTATGAGAAATCATGTTCTATACCAATGTCTTTATAATCCCTACCACTACTGAATATCTCATTAAAAATAGTCTTACTTGCTTATTCTAAGTAAAGGAGTTAACGATGGTAGTTAAAGTGTTAACAATAATGGATGAGAAACAAGCTGTTATAAATGCCTTAAGGACAGAGTCACAAAAAAGGACTAGTTATATTCATCACAATTATTTTTATATGGATTACATAGCCAATTTGGTATAGTGCTTAAAGTTACAGGGTAGAAATTAGTAGACTGTGAGTTTTAGTCCCACTTTAGGCATGAAAAATCAGCTGGGTGACTTTTGGCCAGTAACTCTCTCTCAGCTCAACTCATCTCACAGGCCCATTATTGTGGGGATAATATGAGGAAGGAATTGTACAATTGTATTGTATGTTGGCTACCTTGAATTACAAATAAAAATAATGAAGATGGGATTTAAAAAATATTTTTTTAAAAAGTACAGCCATTCTTTTTTGTCAATTATGATAAAACTCCATCTTACAGCAATTTTAAATGCTGTAAGACAAGCTGCCTTCCTATATAAATACAGGTGGTCCTCGACTTACGTTGAAAATTAGGACCGGAATTGTTCTAAGAAAGCTATCAGGTAGATTAGTACCTACTGTCAGATGAAGGAGGGCACAAGAGTGTCGCGAGAATGAAAGGGAGGCATAGGGAGGCTCGGGGAGTGTCTGTGAGGGTTCCCAAGGGAGATCAGCAAAGATCAGGAAGGGTGCATGAGGGTGCACAGCAAGGCTTGGGGAGGGTGAGAGACAATGCAAGAGAGGCATAACAAAGGATGGGAGGATGCACAAGTGAGCAGTGTGGATGATGTGCAGAGGGGCTGGGAATGGGTACGTAGGTAAGGGAGACTTATTTGTGACTTTGTCTGCCAGTTTCCCCATTACCTTTCTGAGAAAACCAGCAGGGAGGGTTACAAATAGCAACCATATGAACACAGAGTGCTGCAACCGGTCATAAGTGCATGCCAATGGAACAGCTTGAATTCTGAGGACAGGTTGTAACCACCATTTGTTCAGGACCATATTAACTTTGAACGGTCGATGAATAAATGGTTGTAAATTGAGGACTATCTGTATTGTTTTTAAAGAAAGTAACAGTTTAACAAAAGTATCCTTAATAAATCCTAAAATATGGCTAACATACATATGACAATTATTTAAATAATTGCTAAGATTTTATCAGTGTTTATTTCAGAGGGGAAAATATCATTCATAGCTGCTACCTATGATTTTATAATAAAGTCAGGATTGTTTAAGCTATCATATGAGCTGCAAACATCGGGACAACTCCAAATTGTCTGCATTTTTCACAGCCTAGATACACAGTTGTAGTTCTAGGTATATACAACATTCTATTTGAACTAGCTGTGTTGCTGCAACAGTTTTCTTTTCAGTAAATAAGGATGGCCATGAAACTATCATTCTGCTTAAGAATTACTAAAAAAAACAATAACGCAGCCTCAAGTCATAACTGCTTTCTGTTCTTACTTATAATTCTTCAATTTAGATTCCTAGATAGAAGCATATCTTGATTCATCATCAGTTCTTGTACGGAAAGAATGCTATCAGAATAACAAAACACATTCCCCTTTCTTCTATCTCTAGAGCTCAAGAGATTTCCTTTGGAAGATCCTGAAGCTATTTTTCTTTACAAATATTTTAACAAGATCAACTTGTACCTTCTTGAATACACATCTGTTCTACATTTTCTCTCTAAATGGAAAGGGCCACTATTCTCCTCAGACCTATTGCATTCTCCACTTTGGAGCGTAAAGAAAATTTGTTGACATATTCGAAAGTAGGCATAGACAAAACAGCACTGGAAAAAGGAGGCAGACAGAAGGATAAGGGTTCAGCTTTTCCTAAACTAATTCCACATGCCCCATGAAACATTAGCTGTTTTTTATTTCCTGTTCTAAAGATTCGCAGAGAAAATATTCCAGGCTAATGAAAAGCTGCACTTTTCCCCAGCAAGGTGCTGTGTTAGCAAAGAACGTATGAGTCAGTTTCAGCAAACCGAAAGTCCCTAATACTTTTAGTATTTTCTCTCAAAACAAAGATGAACTGTTATAGGAATCAATTTTGTCATCTGAATGGCTACAAGGGAGAGATGGGGGGAGGATAGGCAATGGGGTAAGATGAATCACATGCTATGATTATAAATGAAGGTGGGCTGCCAAGCAACCAAATTTGTATCATATGACTGTAGGGTACTGTAACAAAGGATGGCCAGTTGTAACTCTCATTCATTCAGCACGATAGGAACTTCTAACAAATGTTTGTTAAGTGAGGACTACCTGTAATTAAAAAAAAAAAAGTTTTGTGCTTAATGTATTGTAAAGGCTTTAAAAAGCATTTCACGATTTTCTTTCAAGAATCTGAAAAATAATCAAGTCTGAGTTGAAACTAGTAAATTATGCTGACCCTGTCAGATTCAGATTTAAATAAATACATAATATACAAATACAAGTGTAATACAAGAGGGGTTTTCCTTGTAAAAGTATCACGATTACTAACAATTCTAAATTCCTAATAAACCCAAATTATTTTTAGCCATATGTATTCTTTGAGGCAAAAATAGAGGAACAATCTTAACATTTTCAATTGCCACAAAAATCTATTTACAAGGTATAAAAGTGCATTCTAATAATAAATAAGCTAATAAGAATGACTACAACTATTCTTCTCTTGTATTTTTTTTAAAAAAATTGATTTATATGCCGCCCTTCTCCGGAGACTCAGGGCGGCTTACAATGCGCTAAGCAATAGCCTTCATACTTTT
>JANHFK010009985.1:18295-30532 GCA_036250565.1 Sibynophis collaris | reverse complement strand
ATCAGGTGACAGCTGTTGGTGCCCAGCTATCAAAGGGGATGAGGGGGAAGAGGGAGGTGGGGTGAGTGGGAAGGATTAATCACAGTTTAGTTTCTAGAGATAAAGTATCTCTGCAAGAAACTGTATCCTTTGCTAATGCATTTTAGGTTCCTTTCTCGCCAGAAAGGCCACAGGCTGGAAGGTCCAGGGTACCAAGACAGAGATGCTATCTTAAGAAAATGGTCTTGCTAGGTCAAACACAAGGGATCGAAGGTGAAATACCTGAATTCTGCTTGTGTTTTGTCATGGGCATGCTATGGATCAATAGTGGGTTCCTACTGGTTCTGTTCCGGTAGTAACTGTGATGGGGAGCTCCGCCCACATGCCCGGACGTCATCACCAATGCTCTGCAGATGTGCAGAAGTTTCTGCACATGCGCAGAAGCGCCGCGCACGAGCTCCCATTGCAAATCGGTAATGAAGGTAAGTAGACTCCACCCCTGCTATGGATTCAAAGCAGCCATTGCCACTACCACGGCCTTGAGTAGTGGGGACTGGAGAGGGAAGCCCTGGGCTGACTTAAGCAAGGTTAACAGTTGGGGCCTATTTGGGAATATTTGGAGTTGTATAGTCAACATCAATCAATCGATCGCCTCGGAAAAAGACAGTGAGAAAGCACTTTTCTGTTGTCCTCAAGAAAAATATCACGGAGTTGCCCATGAAATCATTAAGTATTGAACTCGGTTTAAAGGGTATTTTATCTTGACCTAATCAAATAAGGCAGAAATCATTAGAGAGAGATAGGTAGGCTGGAAAACTTTTCCCTCTGTTAACTATTTTGTAGCTACTTTTTAGAATATGAATTACTGGCTGAAAAGGGGGGAAATACATACCTTGTCTATGATGCAACAGTTATGCGGCCCTATAGCCTTCTGCTTAGAATAAAAAAATTGAAACTGATCCAAAGGTTGAATTTGTGCAATTCAGACACATACAAAATCTCAGTCATGGATTGAAGTCACACAGACTTCACTAGTCTGCAAAGCATTCAGCATTTTGGATTTTGTACTGTTAGGGACTAAGTGAAACTTTGCATCTATGCAGTTGAATGCAATGGGGCATGCCCCCCCCTCCTCCTCCTCTCTTTCCTCTTTCCGATCGAGGAGGAAAAAGCCAGAACACGCGATGCATGGGACAAAATCCCTACCGCCCACCATGAAAGCTGGAACGCTCACTAGTGGGCGGTACGGACCAGGTTGACTACCACTGCTCTACTACATTGTACACAGATAAGATGTAAAAGCTGTGATATCGGGTGCCAAATTTGGTTGTTGTACATTTGCTCTGAAGAAGCCAGCAGCAAGATTAGTGAAACATCAGCATATGTTCCTTGCTCCACACCACATTACCCAGAAATCAGTTCACCCATATGATTACAATGATGTATTCATTATGATTTCGAAACATATATGACTGTACTCTTTGGTTGCATTGGCAATCAGTGATCACTTTGTTGTAGTTATTACCTTAGATCATTTTCAAGATACTTAGTAAGTTTTTTTATAGTGGAATATAGTTGTTTAGTAATTAAATACAAAACTTCCTCCCCAGACTGTCTCAGAGGACTGATTTATTTCAGTGTATTAAATAGTGGATTTTTCCAATTAGCTTGCACTGGGTGTACTCACAGCATTCAACTAGCATTGATAGATTGTTGCTACTAAAATACAAACAACACACATTAAACTAAGGTAGTGTGAGGTCATTTTCTTCGCTACTTGGAAATCTGATCCTTCAACGTTACTTTAGAAATTCATTATTATTTTTCCCCCAGTAGAATAAAAGAAAGCAAATCAAAATAATGCAACATACCTTTTGTATTTACTTTTACATTGATGAAAACAAACTTGACAGCTAGAAAATTATAAACCCAGGGAAATAAAAGACTCTGACAATAAGGCAAAGCATTTGTGGGTTAGTGGGCTTTTTTGGGGGGAGGTGGTTCATAATGGATTAAAAAAACAAGTAAAATCCTCTACGTATAGCTACATTAAATAAAGACTACTCCAAATCCACCACCAATACTACAAACAGAGGGCATAACAAGCAACTTCCCAACTGTTTTATTCTTTCAATAAAGAGAAAAATAAAAAGCTGTGTGCAATTATAAAAGGGTAGGAGCTGCCGAAATTAAAGTACAATGTGCAGTACTTTGTTGCTTTTAAAGAAATATCAGAACTACTTGATGTCAGGGTTCCAAGTAACACCCCCAATGAAAGAAGACTCTGAGTCTTGAAGTTCCTCAATGTTCCATTTTATTAGAGGTGTCATATTGGCACATCCAGGAAAACCCTAATCTGAAAGATTCCAGGTTTTCCCCACTCAAAGGAAAGTCCAAGTCCCTTCCCCTGCACGTACATGTCCATCGCATGGTCCAATCAAAGCACTGTCCCATCTGGAGATGCCTCCCAGTCACACCCCTGCAAGTTCAGGGCAAGATGTCCTGAGAAAGGAATGTTATTATGGCTATATAGCTCCCTTGCTCATACAATCCCCCCTCCCAGTTTCCCACAGTTCTAAATGTGGCAGGCCTGAAGGCCCAAGGCAAAAGATGGCTTCCAGGCCTGACACTTGGTCCAGGTTCTAACTTGCATTTTTGTCTGGATTCTAATCTCTAGAAACTAACAGTTGTGTATTTGTCTCTCCTTCCCCCTAAAAATCATATTTTTTACCTGAACTCATCAATCAGTCCAGTGAGGACAATTAAGACAAGAGAAGCAGAACTCATTTAATATTAAGAAAAAGCCCATGCTTGGTTGCTTAGCCTCAGTAACTAGGACTGTCCTCAGCATTCTTTCATTCACATAATCTATATTTTATTTCCTTTATAGATACTCCTTGACCTACAATCATTTGTTTAGTGATTGTTCAAAGTTGCAATGGCACTGAACAAAGTGACTTATGACCGGTTTTCACACATTGCAACATCTTCATAGTCATGCGATCAAAATGTGGATGCTTGGCATATATTCATATTTATGACAGTGGTGTGTCCCAGGGCCATATGATCAATTTTTGCAACCTTCTGACAAGCAAAGTCAATGGGGAAGCCAGATTCACTTTACAATCACGTCACTAACTTAACACCTGCAGTGATTCACTTAACAACTGTAGCAAGGAAGGTTGTAAAATTCGGCAAAACTAATTTAACAGTCTTGGTTAGCAATGGAAATTTGGTGTTCAGGTGTGGTCGTAAGTTGAGAACTACCTGATTCAGAGTCAACAGATTTTTAAGAACTTGAAACAATTGGGGATCCAAAATACTTGTGAGTCTACTGCAAATACAGTCGCTCTCAAACTGTCATTTTGCACTCAGTTCCAAAAGACGTATTTTTATCTCAAAAATGAAGAAGAGAGAGAAAATGAACCTGAAGTTTACCTATCCTTATTATATTAACATTAAACAATACTTTAGCATTAAAGCTGAAGGCAGTCATTGTGTTGCAAATGAGATTTAAAAAAAAATAAAAAGGAAGAAATGGGATATTCTTAAGATATTATATTATTTTTTTCTGACTTGCATTCAGTTTTTATAATTGAAAAAGTGATGGAAGTCAAGGTGCTATTGTGTTTTACCCCCTTCTTTTTCTGCAATCTCACTAGCTAGAATTAAGTATTCATGATATTCTCAAGGGTACTTTTGCATTACCAGAGCATTCATATGTGAAATGTATTTCTATCAGTTGAGGAAGCTTGTTTCTTTCTTCCAAGATTATCAGCAATTTGGATGCTTTTAAAACAACCAGGAAAAAAAATACAAATCAATAAACTCAAATCACAAACTCATATTATAAACAAGTATATAGTTGTCACTGTTGAAAAACGAGAAAAATGGGATTCAACCAATTAGGTTTCTCTGCCTTAGGAACCTTAAACACCATCTTGAAAACCACTATAAGACATTTCCTTGTGCTCACCAATATAATGTACTGAACAGAAAAAATTCTGTTCCAGGAAAAATTTGCAAGGGCATTTACAAGACTTAATTATTAGCAAAGCAAATAGTCTTCTTCAAAATGAACTGTGAGTTCATTAAGAGATCCCGGAGGTTTTCTGGGTAATGCAGCTAGTCCTCATTTAGCAACCAATTCATTTAGCAATCATTCACAATTACCACAGAGGTGAAAAAAGTAACCATCGGAGATGACCAGGCTGAGTCCAAAGACAGGTCAAGCAGGGTCATTTCCTAGTAGGACAATCCTTCCATTTATGATCTTGGCAGATCTATAAAGCAAAGAAAAAACTGAAGTAAGATCATAAGAACAGCCACAGTTTCACTTAGTGAAAGCTTTGCTTAATGACCACATTGCCACTCTAATTGTGGTTGCTAAATGAAGGTGATATAAAATAATACCTATAATATAGAAGTGAAATTTTGCTAAGTATTAACAAAGGAGACTGGATTAAATCATAAAATTACTGCAATAGGAAAAGTAAGCCTCGGTTGAACTGACTTCACATTTTTCTCATGTTCTCCACAGAAGCTGAGTTAAGAATCACACAATGTATATCAGGAGTGTCCAACCTTGGCAACTTTAAGACTTGTAGACTTCAACTCCCAGAATTCCCCAGCTAGCATACTGTCCAGAGAATTTTGGGAATCCTCAGGTCTTAAAGTTGCCAAGGTTGGACACCACTGGTGTAGATAATGCTGAAGGTAGAGGAGAAAAAGCTACAGAATTAGCTACCTAAATTGGAAACAAATAGTGGACTAATATGTTAAAGTAAAAATAAGCTTTCATCAATGCATCTTTTTCTCCCCAAGTATCTCCTTTTTTATACCAAAAATATGAATTATCCATAGTAATCAGAGATGAAAGTAAAAGATGAAAGACAAGATGAGAGGGACTGAACATCTTAAAGTGACACTGGTAAACTTCATAAATATCAGTTATACCCAGGGGTGGGTTCTACTTACATTCGCTATTGGCTTACAATGGGAGCATGCACGTTCTTGCTTTGCTGGTGTGCGCGCTTCTGTGCATGCACAGAGCGACCATGATGACGTCTAGGCAGGTGGACTGAGCCTCCCGCTGCTGTTACTACTAGTTCTAAGAACCGGACAGAACCGGTAGAAACCCACCACTGGTTATACCCCATTTGCCTTCATCGGCGAACCTTTTGGGCATGGAGTGCCAAAAGGGAGCGCATGTGCGCACATGTGTGAGTGCTAGAAATCGGAAGAGCAGTTTCCCAGCATGCATGTGAGCACCAAGAAACTGAGTTTCCAGTTTCTGGCATGCACCTGCATGCCGGTCACCTGATCTTCTGGTTTCTAGCGTGCATACGCACGCGAAGACCAGCTGGCCTGTGTGCATGCACGTGCTGGAAATCGAAAGACCAGGTTACTGGCACGCGCATGAGTGCCAGGGAGCTACTCTTCCAGTTTTTGGCAGTCCCACATGCACAAAGACCAACTGGCCAGCAAAGACCACATGCGCACGGAACCCAGAAGAGCAACCGGTGACGGCTGGTGTGCCTGGAGAGATGGCTCTGCATGTCACTTCCATCACACGTGCCATAGGTTCATCATTATGAATCTAGGCAGAGTATAAAAAGTGTTTTTTTTAAGTAAGAAAAAAATCATAGAGACCCTAGAAAATGAATTAGGCAATGTAGAAGGAAGTATCTTTTTACTAACCAGGGGTAGAATTCTTAAAACAGTTCTTCAACAATATTTGACAGGTAGAAGCAGAGATTAGTATACTTAATGCTTAATGATTTAGTGCATGTATATTTATGTAATATAATCTGCAGCTAATATAAGTATTATAATACATGGGGGAAATACAATTCTCTTTTTCATACATCTGTAAAAGAAAGTTAGACATGCTTCAGGCTTTGATTAAACTTAAAACTTCATTAAATCAATGATGCATTTTGATTCAATAGTTCATAGTTTGCAAGTTCTACATATGCATGGATGAATGCATATACATAATAGCATCACTTACTGCCTTGGAATAAAAGACAGTGACTTGATTGCAGTAGGAGTCTATAATAAAAATCACAAATAATTAAAATTAGCTGCATTCAGTTAATTAATTGTAAATAAAATAAATGTATTTCCTTAGGGCCTCTTCTCAAAAACGATTGTAGGATAATGCATTTTAAATGGCGGGATAGCTAAATGCCATGGTTCCATTGCTATTTATTTCATACATTATATTTGAATAGAAATTAACCTTGCAATTATGAAACTATCTCTATCACTATCCATTAATCTACTAATATACTTTTGCACGAATGCATATTCACATTATTGTTTCAGAATGTTAATATGGAATCCACTAATAGCAGCATATTTTAACTGTACAGTTCCACAATGCATAGCATGGTGGAATGTGGGCCAGAGTCATCAGAGGGAGGGGCTCTTTTTTTATCAAGCAGGAAATCTTTTCTGCATATCAAAGATTCTTAGAGTCTTTGGTATGCAGGAAAAGAGCAAAGGTGAATCGCCCCTAGCAGCTCACAGAATTATATCATGCAGATAAATTCTTTAATTTATCAATATTTCGGTCTGCAGGTGAGAGGCAATAAAGAAACTACTCTGAAGTAACTCCTTGTGTCCTTCTTGGTTCTGTGGGCCTGACATTTGTTCCATACCATAAGAATCAGATCTATCCCAGTCTTTACTTCCCAAACCTTTCGTTCTAGTTTTCCATGGCTTTCCTTAGTTGCCAGGCTTGTGAATTTCCTTTAACTCAGTAGAAAGTATTTTTCCCATCCATTGAATGCAAGAGAATGTGTCCACTGGAGATATATACAGTAGAACCTCTGGTCACAACCATAATTCATTCCATAACTTTTGTCGCAACCCGATTTGGTCATGACCCAAACCTAATTTTGGAAATTTGCTGCTTACAAAATAAATGGCACGGAAGGAGAAATAGGCTGCAGGGGGGGAAATTGTGAATGTTTTGGTCGGAACCCGATTTGGTCGTGGTCAGAAGCGTTTGTGGTCATAGGTTCTACTGTACATAAGTACTTTATGAAACCATATCACATCCATCAGTACTTTAAAAAAAATGATCCTAACAAAGCAATAGAAAAGGCCTTATTCTGAAAAAAAGATCAGGGTATATTTTTGTTTATTTCAGAATCCTCTAGATTAGATTACTGGTTGCTTTTTATCAACATTGCAATTGGATTTTGAAATCCATACGTGCACATCTTGCCCTTGGGCATATAAATATACATACGTACATCAGTATTACGTATGAAGGGAAAAAGAAATGTTGGATAAATGGTGGCATAATCTTTGTTTCTATTGCCGTGTTAAAATGTAGTTTTATTATTAGTTCATCTGAGTAGAATATAGTTAGATTGCATGAATATTGACTTCTGGTTATTCAATTCACTTGTCTTTTCTTTTAAATGGCAAGAAAATGATCAATTTTCTTGTCCAAATTAATGGACAAGAGTACCTGCCCTTTTTATAACACACTGTTTCATGGGAATTGAGTTATGGTTATTTTATTTTCAATATTTCACCCAATTTGGCAGAAATTATTATTTTTTAATCCAAAGGACTTTAATACTGAGAAGAAACTGGAGCGTATCTATAATCAGGTTCACCAAAGAAAAGAGAATGTATCAATCGCCTCCATACAACTGATCAGTTCAAAATGAATGTTTTGATGCCATAAGTGTAATTGAAATTAAAAATATAAATCTGTGAATCTATGTGAAACAATTGCTATTGCCTGTACAGGAACATGAATTGGCATAAATGATGCATATGACAGCACTGGTTATGTGGTGACATTTATCTTGTGAGCCAACTGCATCCATTCCTGGACCTTGCGTGTGGTCACTTAGTCATTTCCAGATTGGATTTCTGCAATACACGGTGAAACTTGCCAGCCATTATGAAATTCTTTACAGGAAGAATCAAGCTGTGCAGGCCTGGTACCCACAGACACTTGTGATCAGCAGAGACTAGATTGCCTGAGGGGAGTCAGAGGTAATTTTTCACTTTTGTACCAAGACGGGCCCAAAAACATGTCAAAAGACAATATGTTGTACATGAGTTCATAGCAGGGGTGGGTAACTATGGCTTCTTTACGACATGTGGACTTCAACTCCCAGAATTCCTGAGCCAGCCATTAGTCTCACAGTGGGACTTTTTCTTATCTCAGCTCGGAAAGCAACACCGGACATTTCAAAAATGCAGTACTGCCACAAGACCCTTGAAGATTTTCAGCTGAAACCTGGCAAACATAATGTCTTCTACAAGGTTTACCTTTGCTGACTTTCACTTGGTTAAAAAAAATATATCGAGTTGCTTCAGGCAAGGATTGGAGTATTGTGATACAGCCCCACCCCTTTTATATGTATGCCAATATTTTTTAAATTATCTCTCTACCTCTCTCTCTCTCTCTCTCACACACACACACACAAAACCACGCAAGCACACACACACCTGCAAACAATACTGATTTCAGGCATATCATTAACTTTTCTGCATGGCTTGCCTCTAGGCAAGATGGACAGCATATAAATGAATAAATCAATAAATAAATGAATACATAAAATTATCAGCTGGAGACAGGACCAGCAGTACTTTCTAGAAATAAGGTTAAGATTATATTCCCAAAATAAACCCATCATCATAGATTCTGTCATTCACTTAAGAATGAAAATAAATCATGAAATATAGAAATGGTACGTTTTTGGTGCTGAGGAACAATTTTGTTCCTTTGCTCAGATGTTTTTCAAGCATGTGACTTTTAGGCTGAAGGAATAGCAAGTATTTGTTAGATTTACTGATGGGAACAAAACTGCAGCTTTCGTGTTCCATGTTGCTCTCCAGTTTCTATAGTTTCCTCAAGAAGTGCCAAATTTGGCTAAGGGGTACCATTTGTTTTCCTGGGGTTTTAAACTTTTTTTAAAACAGAGGGAAAAATAGGCTAGGGCTTAACACATCATTTTATGCATTTAATATGAACTCAAATTCCAGTGGAGTTCTAAAGCTGACAGCTATGCACCTTCTGATTGAAAACAGTGACTCCATTTTATTCCTTTCCCTCTGTAGCCAATGATCCCCACAACTATCTCACAATGGGAACCAAAGGGAAGATTGGTTCAGTCCAGTAGTGGGTTCCTACCAGTTCTGTCTGGTTCTCAGAACCGGTAGTAACAGCAGTGGAAGGCTCCGCCCACCTGCTCGGACGTCATCACGGACACTGTGCATGTGCAGAAGCGCCAGGCGTGAGTGAAGCAACCACGCGAGCGCTCCCATTGCAAGCCGGTAGCAAAGGTAAGTAGAACCCACCCCTGGTTCAGTCCAATCTTAATATATTCCATATCTATTTTCACCCTGATTTCTTCCAAAATTCAACCTGGATATGTTCAATTGTTTTTGGAACGTTAACTTGCATTACCCAGCTAAAAGTATAAAGGGATGAAATGTGAGAGAATAAATATGACAAAAATAGCCCCCTGTATTTTACAAATAGCAAAATCATGTCTTTTATTTTGAGGATTACTGAATTTAAATTTGAGGTTCATGATGCATTACCTCACACTTTGCCGCATGTGATGTGCCATTAATTAACAATTCACAAAGAAACAAAAACATACCAAAAACCTCCTTTGATCGTAAAAAGAGGTGCTCAAAATTCAAATTTGAACAATATTATGAGACTTCAGATTCTGGCACCAAGGAATGCGCAGGTGGTTGCCAACTCCACATTACCTGATTAGAAAGCTACCATTAAAGAGATCATTAGGCTGTCCTACTTGCTGGAACTGAAGCATGACATGACATGGTTTCCAATTTCTATGTGCTGGTTCACTGGTCAGAAAGATCACTTACTTACGGGCGGTAAGCTTAAATAAATGGTAGGCAAAAATGAGAAGGCTATTTGTCAGAAATGGAAGGAAAACTTAGGGGGTTACTCCCCCAGCATTTAATTTTCCTGAAGATCATTATGAGGCACTTTTCTCCTCCCTCCTATGAATGTGTAATAGTATATTTCTTTTTAAAAAAAGATGAACACACTTTTAAGTTCGGAATTTTTCTTTTAGGGCATTGGCAATTATTTATAGATGATGTGTAAATTAAAGCTTTATGATGTATATTATATGCTTGAGTTCCTAGTTTTGATTTCTGCTCTAATAAATAATGATTTTAAAATGGTATTTTAATGAGATAAGTATAGTTTGAGGACCAGCTTTCAGGGCTGGCTCGGCCAAAATAAGATCCAGGTGGATTTGCTTGTGCTTGGAATCAGTTATGAGCAGTGGTGAAAGCCAATTTTTTTTACTACCGGTTCTGTGGGAGTGGCGTGGTGGGCGTGGCGTGGCTTGGTGGGTGTGGCAGGGAAAGGATACTGCAAAATCTCCATTCTCACCCCACTCTGGGGCCAGCCAGCGATGGCATTTGCCAGTTCTCTGAACTACTCAAAATTTCCATTACAGGTATTCCAGAACCTGTCAGAATCTGCTGGTTATGAGCTTTTAAGGTTTCATCTTAATTTTAAGTTTTAAAAGGATTAAATTTTAATCCTTAAAATTTAAAATATTGAAGACATGTAGTCATTCCTCACAATCCCTGTAGATTATTTTATGCTATGTGAGGATTACCTCACACCACTAAGCCTCAGAAAGAGCTTCAGACAAGTCTACAATCATGCTCTTATCTCGAAATATTGGGGATGAGGAACAGTTGCCATCTTGATCTCACCAGATGGGAACACAGAAATTAAACGACTTGCTTGGGCATGCACTTTCTCTCCGTATCCTTAATTCATTTTGTGAATTTGCACCCATTCCATGAAAGTAAAAATACGAGCAGTTTTGTAAAGCCATCAAACTAGCACCATTCTCTATGCAGCATCTACTACTAAAGTGTACGAAATCCAGTAGATAAGGTGAAGGAGAAATTTTCTCCACAAACCCCATGAAGACATGATGTCTCTAAACATTAGTAACCACTTCCATCTAATTTTCCTGCAGTTTCAACAATGCCACAAGTAAGACTGACATAAAACAATTTGTCTCTGCCAAAGTTATGGGACCCAAGAGAGCCAAAACTGTTTTCAAGTCAGTGCACAGTCCTTCTATGAATTCGTGTGACTTATATGAAATGTTGATTTCTCCATAAAAGAAGAGGTAATAATCAGCATGTCATGTCTAATTCAGTATCATATTACTTTTCAGTGGAATAAGCTCACGATAAGGTGAGCAGACCACATTTGCAAGGTAAATACATTATGTATTATGCCAAATAAGAGAGCCAGCTTGGTGCAATGGTTAAGGCATCAGACTAAGAGACCATGAGTCTTGCTGGGAAGCCTTGGGCCAGCCACTCTCTCTTAGCCCTAATATTCAGGCAATGGCAAACCATTTCCAAGATCTTATCAAGAAATATGCAGGAACTTGTCCAGGCAGCCAACAGAAATCAGGACTGAGTCAAGTTAAGGCACACACACACACACACACACACAATAAAAACTAGCATATTTGGTATCATAATGCTAAGCATTATGCCTTACTGTGCGAAGGCATATCCAACCTAATCAGATTCTGTACCCAAACATATGTTATAAAATTGTCTGTTCACCACATTCCAATATTCAAATGCACCATGTCACCCAGCTCTCATCCCATGCTATTCTGGTTCATTATTCTTTCAACAGCTTAAATTTGTATTCTGAAATCCTAGATGTACATATTTTTGCAAATATGTTCACATTACATATTTTTCTCTTGCAGAACATTCTGTCTTCCCCTTAATCCAACTGTGACATTAGATACGTTGGAAAAAGAATCCTTGTTGCAAAAGGCAACACAATAAATAGACCCTGATTTGCACTATACAGCCACATGGGCTTCCACTGTTACAAAGTGTTGGGAAAGACAATTGAAAAAAACCCAGTAAAAATATAATGATTTTTTATTACATTTGGTAATGTGACTGGTAAACAAAACTTTAGATGCAGAGAGAAGCAGCTTAAATGTAATCGCTGGGGAAAGAGAATAAGCTTAATACCCCCATTTACTTCATCTCCAGCTGTAACACTTCATTTTTTCCCTGTAACGGTAGTGAATGTCAAACATTAAAGAACTTCCTTTTCATTGAGGAATAAAATCTAGATCTTTTACAGTACCATATGTAAGGAAGAAGAAGAAGAAGAAGAAGAAGAAGAAGAAGAAGAAGAAGAAGAAGAAGAAGAAGAAGAAGAAGAAGAAG
>JANHFK010009982.1:0-11144 GCA_036250565.1 Sibynophis collaris | reverse complement strand
GCTTAAGTATTCCCGCCCATTAACATGAACCAGACATTTACTCCAACAATAAGATAAATAATAGTGTTTTCTTTCTATGGGTTCTAAAGTCCTGGAACCATATGGAGCCTATGGAATATTGAAATTATGTCAAAATATTTCCAAATATACAAAGGGATTAAAACATTACTTTGGACATTTCAGTTTTGTTTCAGAACATATAAGTATTTGATTAATATAGTTTCATTAGCTGTTCACCAGAACTAGCAAATAACCACCAGAGGGCAGTAGATAGATATATAAAAATAATTCATTGCTGCCATCTGGTGGTCATTTGGATTTTTTGTAGCCACAAGCAGGAAGTTTTCACTATTAGTGTTACAACCCATTCTTAATTGAAGAAAAAAATGTTTTTTTCTTAAAACAAATATCAGCTATTAATCACAGCAGGAGACATAAAGCATTCAATTTGCTCAGCTTCCCTTTTTATTTGATTGATAAGTACTATAGTCTGGTAGGAGCTTATTCCTTTCTTAATGCAACCCTTCAGAATGAATAAGCTGATCATGTGATTAACTACACTTGTTTTCATGTTGAGATTAGTTTAATTATAAGGAATATTTTTACCAATAAAATCTGTATTTTCACTTCCCATTATTTTGGGGCAACAATCTTATATTTCATGCTGAACCTCAATTACTGTAATATCTGCCTGGTTTTATTTAATTGGAAAATATGTTCTTGAAACAATAATAACTTAATGCCATTAGAAAATAAAACAAATCTAATATGACATTACTAATTTATCTAATGTTTCAATGTTTAGTTGCTGTGATTGTGTAATTAAATGGAAAGTTAGCAATAGCAATGACATGAGCTTAAATAGAATGCCATCTGAATCATAAAGGTGATAATAGATGATATGTGGGTGAAGGCAACTGAACATGCTAGTGATTAATCTTGTGGTCTTTTATCACCCAACTGCATTTATCTCAGAAGTAAGATGCCCTCTACTTGAAAGAAAAGGCCTTTGGAGATGTCTTCATTGTTCTTAATGCTTGGATCATTTTTTTTAAACTTTACCAGACTGCTGTCCCTTGCTGTGATACTGAATGTTTTCACTGTAATCTAATAGTAACTATGAGATATATACCTAAAGATAAACTGAAGGAGTGTGTGCAAATCACCCATTCAATGAAAAAATCACATGGAGCACCAGTTCACATTGGCTCTTCTGGTCAGTGTATATTTTTCTGTGTTTCTATGATCTATAATACAAAGCATGCATGAGAGAGAAAAGTAACAGGCCTTAGACTTGTCTGGCTTACTAATATATAGTCTAGCTTCGTAGTGATTTTATGCACAAGTAAGAGGATTTAAAAGAATTTCACCCTAGATCCTACTAGTAATTCCAGGAAGTGCTGGGTAAGAAGCTTCTAGGTAAACTAATGTTTTTAACAATTGTAAACTACCCAAAGTCATTGGGTCAGGTAGCATATAAAGTTAATGAATTATGGTTCTTCACGCAGTCAGTTAGATGTATGAACCTACGTATGTCCGTACATATGTATGCATGTATGTATTCAATAGCTATAGCTTACACTGTACTTAGTATTTTTTCTTCTAATTTTATTTATTTTTTAAAAAGTTAAAATACAAAACACTAAAAAACCAGATTCCAATTATTGTTGTTGTTGTTATCATTATTATTAATAAAAATAATATTAATATTATTAAAATGTCAAAGGCTTTTCAGTGCAATCTCTGTCTGCCCTGAGGTTCAGTTTCACATATTTTTCCCCAACAAAATAAAAAGTCATGCCAAAAATTTATTGTATGTCACATTTGTTACCTGAACCCAGTAATTCCTTTACACAGGTATAGGAATAAATAAACCATTGACTTTTATTTTATGTTCACCTCGTAATAAAATAAAGAAATGTCCGTATCCCATGCAACAGTATCCCACTAACATCACTTTCCATGCCACACCCCATGCTCTTCTAGGGAATTATCAGGTGTTTTACAACATTAAGTCCCAGCCTAATTGGGTTTTCTACATTTCTGCTTGAGTATTAATAAAATTTCAATTTTAGATTTGTTAGGAATTAAAGATCTCTCCAGTCCAGAATATGGTGATGCAGTACAAGCTCATCCTGGAGATGTACCAGTCTTTTGGGCCTGTGGAGTAACAGGAATAGAAGCCATCATCAATTGCAGTATGTATTTAGTGACATTACCAGAACTGCTGCTTTATTATAGAAAAACAGTGATGCTTAAAAGTTGTAGTTCGATCACTTCTGATTCTTTGTGACTCCGTGGACATACATACTTGCAATAATTGCTTCTTTGGATTTGTATAAGCTCATGCTCATATTGTCTGTGATAATATCAGCCACCTTGTCTTCTATTGGCTTTTTTTACAGTTGCTTTTGTTTGTTTTTTGCAAGCTTAAGGTCTTCTGCATTGAGTCCTGGTTTCTCATGTGTTTGAATTTTAAAATATAACCTACATAAAAGAACCAACAACGCTCATAATCCATCTTCTGTTTTTTGTTTTTTGTTTGCCTTGAATTTAACCAAGCTTTTTTCCACAAAGCTATAATTTTCCCTTAATCATGCACAGAGCAGTCCTGTAAAATAATCTTATGATTAAGATTCTTATTACATGCTAAGCATTTAAGAATTACATTTCTTTTTTCTGTGTACCCTGCCACAATGAGGGTAAAGCCGATATTTACCCGAGACCCACTTAGTTATGATACATTTTTAAAAACTTTCACCAAAACAGAGTGCAATGATTGTTTCCTATTATTGGGAAATTATAATTCTATTGATACAGTCTAAAATTTCTTAATAAAAATTATGAACATTTGAGATTTTGACTAAACACTATTACTGTGTTTCTATATTTTAGAAAATAAGCTATTCCACCCAGCTGTCATCATCTGAAAATTTATGAGCATTCCTTATATTTCATCATCCAAATCATGAATGAAATAGTGAAGAGTAGATGAGCCAGGACTTGATATCTCGCCAATGTGATAAGGAACCATTGATGCACACACTTGGAATAGACTATTCAACTAGCTGAATATCTACTTGTCATGCCAACTAGTCCCTACAAAGTTGCTAATCACCACGTAGTGTATTACATGTACTTAAATGAAGTACATTATGATTTTAACATTTTACATTCTACTGAGAAAGTTACATGATACACATGAATAGTGTAGCAAGGTATATTATTGACAAATTCAGGTTGACATTTGATAATTCTTTGTTTCCAAGGTTCTTATAAATCAGGTCTATCTATCTATACCTATCCAGCCAGCCATTCATTCATTCATCCATCTGTCTATCCATCCATCCATCCATCCATCCATCTATCAATCATCACATTTATTTGCTGCCCATCTCACAGTTCACGGTGATTTTTCCTAGTTATCTATGACAGACTGATTGTTCTGTAGTTTGCTAATAAAAGTTTGACTAGGCTGTTAGCTAGATCCTTTATAATTCTTTGCATTTGGTTCTAAAGATTTAAACTGATTGAATTTAAGATGATTGAGCTTCTCTTTATTTTCCAGAAGCTCCACTGGCTTTTACCCATTCACCTGGTTGCATGTTTATCACTGATTTGGAAGTTGAAGATAATGCATCTGGTAATGATAAAGGTCTACCTGAAGTCTACTGTATTTCTCAGGATCCTTTGCATTATAGCATTGCTTCAACAGCAGCTGTAAAGAAAATTAGATGCTTAGAAAATATAATAGCGATAGATCCAGGTAAGAGAAAAAACACAATCATGTTATGAGTCTAAAAGGTTTACTACGATAGAAAAAGCAATATCTATGGTATAATTTTCCACAGCAATCCTGTCCAAAGGAAAATTTGAATAAAAAATCCTACCTCTAATGCTTGCATTTATTTCCAAACTACCCCTTTATGTTAAATTAGCCATAGGCCATGATTTAAGTTAATATTTAATCTTGTAGCTCAACTTTGCAGAGACTTTCTATAGAATATGAATGAATGATGTATCAAATGTTGTTTTGAAGAGGTAAAAAAAATCAGAGGGAAGCCAAAACAAATAACTTTTCTGAGAATAAAAGCTATTTGCGTGTTCAGGCAAGAAGAAAAATCTGGTATAGCAGCCCTGAGATTTTCTCATCTATCTCATTTCCTAATACTGTGAGCCATTTGCATCTGTCAGCTTTAAGATTTTTTATCTATCACAATGAAAGCAAACTAGTTTTATTCTTAAATAAATGCCTACGACAAACCACTATCTTCAGGATGTTCTTAGTTTAAAATATTTGTATTTTCCATGCTTAGGGAACAGGGGTGTGAAACATCTGTTTTCTCGGGATGAACTTCTGAATGCATGCCTGTCGATTTCCCATGCAAAATCGGTGTTGATTACCACAGGATTTCCCACCCATTTCAATTATGAACCACCTGAGGAAAATGATGGGCCGCCTGGAGCCATTGCAATGGCAGCAATCTTGAAAGCCATGGGAAAAAATGTAGTTATAGTAACTGATCAAAGAGCTCTCGATTTAAACAGAAAGATTATCAATGAATCTGTTGAGCAAGGTATGATATGGCTCATTATAACCTGATTATGTTAAAGGGTGTTTCAGTTTCTTAAAAATCAAAACTGTCCACATTGTGCATTTTCATTTATTGCTGTTGACTTATTTTTATGTTCCTGGTTTAAAATCTAGAATAGTTATAGAATATTTACTAGGTTTGCTTCACTTATCACTCTAAACTATAACATGATTTATTTTCTTCATTTATTAAATTTGTATGCCTCCTCTTAGGCATCAAATGACTCTGAGTGGCTTACAGTAGCACAAAAGCAAACTAAACAATTAAAATCAAAACCTTAAAATATCAAATCTTAAAATTGAAATGGTTAACATTATCAATAAATTAAATAAAGGAATAGTGTAAGTGAGGTACAGGTAGGATGAATAGAATAGAATAGATTAGAATAGAATAGAATAGAATAGAATAGAATAGAATAGAATAGAATAGAATAGAATAGAATAGAATAGAATAGAATAACAGAGTTATTGGGGATGGATTTAAGATACAT
Source organism: Sibynophis collaris (assembly GCA_036250565.1). Lineage (NCBI taxonomy): Eukaryota > Metazoa > Chordata > Lepidosauria > Squamata > Sibynophiidae > Sibynophis > Sibynophis collaris. The sequence goes on along the minus strand of JANHFK010009982.1, from coordinate 6,059 downwards.
AATTAAGCTTTCTTATAATGAGTATTCTGTTTACCTGAAAGAAAGACAACAATTTTTCCGCCAAAATATTTTAAAATGGGAGTGGATCTTATATTGTAGTTAAACATTTCACCCAGTAACTTGGGGGATTTAATTATTCTGTGCAACTGAATTGGGAATAATCTAATCAAGGTATAAAGACAGGAATAATTTGGTTTTAAGAAAGATTGGTTTAAAAAATATTTCAATACTACTATATTTTTAAAATACAAATATTTTAATACTGTGGAAATCAGTAGAATTTCCACACATTTAGGTCCAACTCAGTCATATCTTTCTTTACAGTACATTCATCCTATTTTACAAAGAAGGAGAATGTCCTGAAAATTTCAACCATAGAACTGATCCTAGTTAACATTGGGAAGACAAAACAAATAATAGTGAAACAGTGATCAGACATGTGCAGATTATTTGGTGAGACACTTTGCTCTTTAGCAACATCTATCTCTGAATCTGCAGACTGTAAGTACTAAGTGCAGGTGCTTGAAGGCATAGCAGCTCCTGCAAGCCTGGAAGAGCACTATGCACAGGCCTAACAATGGCATGATTAATATCATGATTCAAGTTACCTTTGTCTTTCTCTGTATTCTAGAAATACTGCAAACACCTGTTCCTGTAATAAGCTATCAAAGCAATTCTCCCGATTCAGCTCTGCAGTTCTTATGTGAAGATGGGAATCCAGAAAAACTGAGGTATATGTCCCCAAAAGCAAAGCAATGCCAAACTCTAGCATATCTCAGAAGGGTCTAGGACAATTTACCGCGGCCAACTCGCTACAGACAACTCATTGTGGGCTAACTTGCCATAGGACAATTTAATGCTGTATTAAATTGTTTCATTCAATTTCTTTTATTATTGATGACCACGTTTTCTCAAAATTATTGTAATTGTTGTATTTCTGACTGACTTTATTTTATTGTCCACAGTTCCGGCAAAATTTAACTTTTGTATTTGTTGAATTGTTCTTGGTCCGTTGTCCCACAGTGAGTTAGCCACACTGCATTGGCCATGGCAAGTTGGTTGTGGTGAATTGGCCGTAGTGAATTGTCCCATTCCAATCTCAGAGTCTTTAGTGTAGGGTACAGGAACAGGGCTCAGCTCCTGAGGTCCATATAATGTCATAGATGCTAGTTAGATATTATCTGGTTGACTTCAAATACTAGAAGGGCTTTAAAGCAACTTTTCTCTAGGAGCCTGTCTAACCTGCAGTTTTCTCTGAGAAAGATAAAGAGACTAGTATATTTCTTCCAGGCACTCTCTTGAAGCAGAAAGAAATAAACAGAGGGTGTAAAAGACAGTGCTAGAGGGGAGAGCATAAAGGACATATGAGCAGGGTGGAAAGAAAGATAAGAAAAATTTTACCTATTTGCAGGGAAGAATTTTACTCAGGTTATAAACCAGATTTCCTCAACCTGCTTAACTCTCAGCTATAGCTGGGGATGAATGGTGCTGTAATCCATGTCAGCTGCAGAGCACCAGACTGTGAAAGGTTGGAATTAGCCAAATACATTGTTATGAAGACTAAAGTGATGGAACAACATTGGATGGAGCAGAAACTCAAGGACACAGAGTTGAAGAACAAAGACCTTTCCTCATGATCCCTGATAGTAAATGGAGTATATGGGGTTTTGATTTGAGAAACCTTAATAAGTAATGCTGAGTACATTAAGCTATCATTAGCATTAGAACTGAATCTTAATTCTTTTTCTTTAGATTTAATCATTTGATAGCAATAGAACGTGCTGGAATGGCTGCTGATGGTAACTACTATAATGCAAGGAAAGTTAATATTAAACATTTAGTAGATCCCATCGATGAACTCTTTATAGCTGCACAAACTCTGCCAGGAATTACTACTACAGGTACAGTATGTGTATTTTCCTTCAATCATCTGATAAAAGTATTAGAGTTACTATCTGGAGACATTAAAAACAGGGTCTATTATGCAACTGGAATAACTGAGGGGAGGCAAAAGAATTGGTGCTCAAACTGATAAGCAATATTTAGCTCTCTTAAGGTTTCAAATGTTCACAGTCATGGAGATAGGAATTTCTATGAGGCAACTTCCAATTAATCATTATTTACTGATGCTCTTTGAAATTTTCTAAAATATGAGGTGCTTTTTAAATATATTAATGTGGCATTTATTCTAACCATTTATTCGAATTATTCAGCAGAAGCAATGCATGCAAAAACTTTGAATTATATTTTAATGGAAAATTCAATAAAGCTAATTGGACAATAGTGAAATAAAATGCATTGCTCCATGTGTGTCGTGATTGACCAAACTAGGTAATAAAGTTTAATGGCATCAGTAGCATATTTTAGAATGTGCTGGGAGGGAGTATCTCCTTAATAATAACTTTATAGGATTTTAAATAGAATTTCTCTCATACATTTACATTTAGTTCTGTTCAAGTTTGAAAATATGTATTCTGTGATTTTTTTAGAAGGCCCAAATAATAGGCATCTGTCATGCTCCTTGAATAGCTGCAGAATTTTTTGGGAGGTTCTTCTAAGTGCAGTCCTATACCAACTTCTTAGAAATAAGCCTCGCTGATCTTTGCAAGGATTTTTCAGAATAGACACATACTGTATAAGTCTATTTTGCTAGTTTTTGTGAATAAAAAATAACTATTATAATTGTTACTTTGTAATCCTTAAAATAATAAGTCAGCAGTTTAGGCAACAGTACAGGTTTCGAATCACACTTATGATTTTAATTACTTTGTCATTATTTGGCAAAATTCTTTGTAGCTGTGAAAGCAGATACAAATGTTAATATGCATGATAAATAAAGCTGGGGTATTTCAGTGGTTACCCAGAGTGCAGTTTTCGTGGGAAGTATTCACAGTAGACTTGTGACAGTTCTATAAATAAAAGGTTATTAACAGTTCCACTGATTTTTAATTTTTCATCAGATTTTCTATAAGGATCATTGGTATCAAAATCTATATCTAGTATGGTAATATTCCAATGTAAATTTTTCCATTTTAATTTAGGTATTGGAGATGGAGGAAATGAATTAGGAATGGGAAAAGTAAAAGAAGCCACAAAGAAGCACATTAAAAATGGAGATGTCATAGCTTGTGATGTGGAAGCTGATTTTGCAGTTGTTGCAGGTAAGGTTTGAACAAGCCAAAATATGTACATGTGCAAAATCATAAGAAGAAACTAAAACAAAAGTTGCATTGCTTTTTCTCATTATTGTATTCAGTCATCACCTAGATAACTAAATCACTAAATAAGCTATTTGTCATTTTTGATACCTGCTATGCTATCAGGATGGCTCTGGATAGCTAACAGCTGTTAGAAACAGAATAGCAAAATAGAATATATAATTGGCAGCCAAGGTAAGGAAAAAAATCAAACAAGAATTATCCCAAAAGTGCTTTTTCAAGAGGCAACTGGACTCTCTTGTTTTTCTTTGAAGATGTTTCACTTCAAAGCTGAAGAAGTTTCTTGGATGTGAAGCAAAACGTCTTCAAAGAAAAACAAGAAAGTCCAGTTGCCTTTTGAAAAAGCATCTTTGGGACAACCATGACCTGGATGACTGAGAATCTCCATAGACATCAAACTAGAATTAAAGTAATATCCCATAGGCTCCAACTAACAATCTTACCTCCGTGCCCAGGAACAGAACCACATTTTCATGTCCTTGCAAAAGATTTGCCGGGTTGAGGCTCGTCTGTTTCTCCAATTCTCTGCGAAATATTTCAAACCACAAGGGCTACAACATAAAGTATCTCTTCCGCATACTTCTGGGCCACTATTTTATTCATTTATTAATTTGTTTAGCTGCCTATCTCAAACCAGTGCATCAGAGCAGTGAGTATTCATAAAAACAAAACAGTTAAAATATAGTACAAAAGAGAATTAAATACAAATGGCAGCCAAGAGATATTATAAGGCATTGTTGTCATAACCCAAGAAACACTTGGGACCCCAGGCCCTGGCACACAGCAGGTCTTCAAGATCATCTGAAAAGCTAGCAGGGTCTGTTACATAAGTACATGGCCTTTCTTAACTAGGAAAAGATGGCCTGCACTTTTTCTTACCTAAATTAAATGAAACCTCTTGGAGATTAAACCCGGATGCTTTTTTGAAGGAGGAGATGGTTCCACTTCTTTTGAAGGAAGCCGTGGTTTGCTCTTTTCTCAAGAAGCCGTTTTTGGATCCGAGGAACCTGCACAATTTTCATCTGGTTTCTAACCTTCTTTAAAGAAGGTGATTGAGAAAGTGGAAGGTTTCTTATGGCTAGGGAAGTGGATTTATACAGAGAGGCAGGTTTTCAGGCAGGTTTCAGATCAGTACTGCAGTGGCACTGATTGTACTTGCTAATGACCTCTGAGGGGTTTAAAATGGGGGGAGGGGTGGTACACCTATACTGGCCTTCCATAATCTTTCAGCATCCTTTAATACCAGCCTTTGATTATGGTATTGTTCTCAATCAATTTAAGAGCTTGGAAGTGAGGGGACAATCTTGCAGAGTTAATTATCATAAGTATCCTGAGGCTACTCAGACCCCTGGTCTACTCAGGTTATGCCATTAAAGTTCTTCCTCAGTGCCTGGAAGCTATGGAGGTCTGGATGATAAAGCAGAGGCTTTAATTTACAGTATCTGTAACAAGATTAAGCGATTGTTGGTTTTAGGGACCCTAGAACCTGGAGATTATCCATCTGTGACTAAGGTAGCACAATTTAAATTATTTAAATAAGTAATAAAATTCTATGCCCTGACTGTTGTTCATGCTGGATAGAACTAATAGTAAGTGGAGTCCAAAATATCTAGGCCATCTCTAATAGGTGCTAAATGATGTTCTGAAAATAATCTAAACCAGGTTTTAGAGAGTCAGGAACAAATTTCACTATTGCTATAAAAGGCATAAATCAACATATTACTCTCTGAACAAATAAGTCAAAGCACAACAGGATTCTGTTGATCTTAGAAATGATGGGGAAAACTGCATTTTCTCCTGTTATCCAAATATTATGGTGCTAAATTTCAATTATAGGCCTGTGCTTTGTATTATTAAGTACCATTCAATTGTTTTAGCTAAAACATTTTATTTAATGGCACTTTTCTGTGGCAGGTGTTGCCAATTGGGGAGGCTATGCAGTTGCTTGTGGACTATATATCCTCAATACATGTGAAATACATGACCGCTATCTGAGGAAAGCTGTTGGATATTCCAGGTTTTCCAAGTATAAGAACTGGGCATCAGCATTACCTTCTGTGGCTAAGGTATCATTTTGGAAGAAGTTTTTCAACGGAATAATAACTTTTTTCTATATGGGGTGATTAGAAGCAATTTGCAGAGTTTGCCAATATTTGTTGGGTAGCTATTGAAATTGAGTTGCCTTTACCATAAACTGGTTATGAGTCCTGATTTCACCTATTAGTTTTCTAGAGCAAAGAAAGTGAGATTGTGGGTTAAATAAATGTGTGTAACTGAAGTCTTCATAGCTTAATTATCTAGCTTCCACGATGATTCCTTTTTAAAACTTTCCTAAACTAACATGTGCTTGGTCATATCTAACCTACTAGCCATTTCTTTTATAACCTCTCAAACTTACAATTGTAAAATAAATGTAGGGGAAAGTGTTCACCCTGATCAGGGTCATTAACAATTTTATGCCATTATTTATGCAGAACTAGAACTAGATTGGAGCAATGGAATGCAATTTTGAATTCATGCAAGTTTTTCAGAGTCTTTCATATTATAAAATACAATAAGGTTAACAGTTGGAGCCTGAATTTCCATTGCTAAGCAATGCAATCATAAAATGCAATGTCAAGTGATAACATTGTTTAGTGATGGCAATCCTGATGTGCCACATTGCTGTCATTAAGCAAAGACAATGAGTTGTTAAGCAAATCTTGGGTGGCTCTCAGGTGACAAGCATGGCAGGGCCAGGGGTGACTTCTGCTGGGCTTCTACAAGGTGAGAGCAGGTGAGGGCCCAGGGGAGGGGTGGAGGAGTGGCGGTCCTGATAAAAGAAAGTTTTGAGCCAAAGGA
>JANHFK010009979.1:10384-20894 GCA_036250565.1 Sibynophis collaris | reverse complement strand
TAAACCGCCCTGGGTCCCAACAGGGAGAAGGGCGGTATAAAAATAAAATTTATTATTATTATTATTATTATTAGAAAAATTAGAGCTACAAAGTTTGGGTTCAAAAAGTTACTACTATATTTTCCCAAAAATAAGACCAGGTTTATATTAATTTTTGCTCCAAAAGATGCATTATGGCTTATCTCCAGGTGATTTCTTATTTTTGGGGGAAATATAGTACTAAATGCATCTGTCTGGTTGATTATCTTAACTGGGCATTATTTTTGGGATAGGGCTTATATTACGAGCATCCTGAAAAATCAGGATTTTTTTCAGGTTAGGTCTTATTTTTGAGGAAATATGGTATTAGATGACAGGAAAGAGATATAGAGAATTCTAACTTTTTGTTGCCTTCTAATAGTTGCTTGGATTTATGCAGTTCAAATACTTAAGATTCCAAGGTACTCTTGGAAACCCAAAGATGAAACCAGCAATCCTTCTCTCTTGGAAGAGGCAACTCAAATAAGCTGCCTTAAATTGTAGAGAATGGGGAGAGCGAGCCCTGATCCCTCAACAATAACTGGAACAAGGGTAATTTTTTGGATTTTTGTTGCATTTACTAAATATTGCCTAATGCTTTAGTTTTTGTTTAGACTTTGTGTCTGTTGACTCAATACACCATGAATCTCATCAGGATGCTGCAATACAGTATTAATGATTGTGGTTTTCTTAACATAATAAATACATAGTATTTATCTTAGTAAGTACTATTACCAGATTGGCAATTCCTGGATTATAGATTGGTGATAGTTTTGTCTGAATTAAATCCAATATTGTTTTATCCTGTTTACTTTTATTTAAAAGAGAATATCAGATAGAATTCTGAAATCTATAGCTATATTACTTTCCAAAGTTCTGGATCTATGTCTCCAGTTTTATTCTCTCTGTCTCTGTCTCTGTTCCACCACCACCATCCCCTCTCTGTATTACAAATATGTGTTATCTTATTTTTTTGTTAATTCCCCTGAGGAGATCTACTGCTTTATCTGCTGCATAAGTCTTCAGAGGCATTGAGTGTCTATAGTTTAGATAATTCTGCATATCACTGAAAAAGCCGCCTGTAAGAAATCTGGTTGAGAAGCAAAAATTGTCTGCTTTATGACTTCCAAGAAAGCTTTCATTCTATAGTTACAAAGTGAAAAACAAAACATTACACAATGAGATTATATTCCCTTAATATGTTTTGTAGAATAGAGAGATATGAATAGGAAAATGCTGAAAGGAGATAAAGAAAAGGAATCGAGTGAGAGAAGTATTTGAAATGTCAATATTAATCCATTTCAAAGTGGATTTTATTCTTTAAGCCAAATACACAAATCTCTGTGTGACTTTGTGTTTGACAGTGTGTTTAATAACACTGATATTTTTTTAAAAATATCAGCCAAAGAAGGGACTGCATATGTATGATAAAATAAGAAGAGGTAAGGACAAAAATGTGTAAGTGATTAAGGACCCTGGTTTGAATAGTTATATGAATGACCTGAAACATTTTCTTTTCTATCCTGCCTTTACTTTTGTTTTATTTTTTGCTTAACATGTTTTTTCTGTATTTCATATTGGACTGTATGACTCCAAGGGTATATTTCTACCTTCTAAACTGCTCCTGATCTATGTCATGCCATCTTAACACTAGAACAGGTTTTTCAAAAAAATGCTTGTCTGGATGGAGACACCTTACATTATAGCCAGAGAAATCAATTGACATAATTACATTTCCAGAATTAAAAAATAAATAAGCACAAGATGGTAATTTTTTCATTTAAAAAAATGTACTGTGGGAAGGAAACCAAACTCTCCACCATTCAAGCTTTCCCTCACCCCGCATCTGACCTTTCAGTTGAATACTAGACAAAAGATTATAGATTACATTTAAATAGATTTAACATCAAGGTTGAAAGACATGTTTCATCAAGGTTGAAATTAGCAAAAGGCATCAGCCTCCTCAAATAAAGAAAATCTCTTCAGTGTATCAGGAATTTTCCCTTTCCACAATGGACTTTAAGGTCTTTTACTCCCAAGATCATCATCCTGACTGGTAAAGGTAAAATCACAAGTATGGTACCTAAGCATAGAGCCCTTCCCTTTTGGCCAATCAACAAAACTACAGTCTCCATGAATTCCTGGGGGTGGGTAGGCTCAGTTTGCATGCCATCAAGAACAGAAAAGGGACTTTCTTGTAAAAGAAAGTACCCTGGGAAAATTGATTTGTGTTCACCTCCAAACAGCTGATCTTCTACTTTGCTTGTGCCTTCAGAAATAAATTTCTCCTCTGCTTCAAGCAACTGTCCTGTGCTCTTTCAAACCCAGATTAGAATGAAGTAAATTGCAACAAAAAAACAGAACAGCATCACCGGCTCTGCTTTTAGTTAGTCATTGCCATTTATCGGCAGAAAACAAACTGGCTGGGCTGACTGGACAGTTCTTTGCTGAAAAGAAAGGTACAGGAAGTACACTGATATTCCTATCCTAGCCCCACCTCCACAAGTGATGTCACAATACAAGTAAGCGAAGGAGAGATTCTATAATCAACATCATAGTGGTGCAGGTGTTGCCATAACTTGCCCGGCTTTGCTGCAGCCAGTTCTGAATTCTAGGTTGCTATAAATCACCACTGTGTATATAATTATAATGTCACTGGGCTACAAAAACACCCTAACATGCATTTTAAAGTGTATCAACAGAAGCACAGTTTCCAAATCACAGGCTGTCATGTTGCTAGTTTAAACTCTTTTTGCTCTATGGATGCCTATGTCTCCTGGGAAAACCTCTAGCAGTTTTCATCAAACTGCTACTTCTATACAACCATCCTGGCTGTACATAAGATTCTAACTGTACATCCTTTGCTTTCCTTTGAATGAACCAATTTATATTGATAAAGGTCAGATAAATTATTCCATTCAGATGGGCAGTTCCGCACAGCACTAGCTGAAGATCCTAGTTGCCTTCAAGGACACCCTTGTATAGCAGGCATTAATAAACATTGATACACATGGGTTAGATAGAAAAATCTACTTTTATCAGCAAGATATTGGGAATTGGGAATTATGAGTTAAAATTGAATGAAATGCATCTCTCATAAGGAGAGACAAAAATGAGGAATTGGTAGCAACTTATTTCTTCCAACTTTTTTTTTGCACCATTTTTCTTTCTGGACTCATCTAAGTATAATGGATGAAAAGTCCCGCCTCAATGCAAAGGATTTGTTTCAATAGCTTTTTATTCTATTTGGGTCCATGAAATTTTGCTTTCATTTGTAAAGCCAAGAGTTTTTTTGTGTGTAATATAATCAGTTTGAAGCTATCCACTCCAATGCTTGTTCAACAATATCTCAGTTGAACAATTCAACAAAACAGCAAGTATGTCTTAGTTTAAAGGCTGTCTCTTTTTTTGTTAAACCAATACAAGAGTAGTGCATACTGTAGACTAATAATTGGAGAAGGTGAAAATGCTGGGGTTGCAAGTAAAAAGGGAGACAATTTCCTTGGTGATAAATGAAGGCTAATAAATTTGAACTACTAACCGGTCACCCAGAGTGCTGGGCTCTTTAAAGACAATTAGGTACAGAGAAAAGGAAGATGATAATAAGTGGATTCCTGTTTTAGTTTAAAGCATGAGTACATGAAAGAAAAGTGAACATTTTCTGTTTTTTTTCTGATATGTTATTCAGTTAGTTATTGGCAAATCCATCATGAAGAACAAGACAAAGCAATCACTGAGCTGAACCATGCTATAGTTTTTTATATATGAGAACAGAAATGAATCAGCCTTGGGCTACCATGTCACTCATACCTGTGAGTACACAACTGAATTTACAAAGAAATGTTTGGAGTGTCTACTTTTATTTTACATACATACTATTCTAATGTAGTTAAGCTTTAATAAATGGAAATAAACAACTTCTAATTAGGGATTATAAATCTATTTTATTTATCTAACTATAATTAAACACTTAAAAGATTCTGATGCAATAGGGAATTATAACTTGATATATTCCTCTCAGCTGTGTCTGAGAAAGTGAGAAGGAAAATAAAGGAACCTGAAGCTTTCTGCTGTCTGTATATTTGAATGGAGTCTTTCCAATTCGGGTGCTTTTATGATTACATACAAATGTAATGAATTAATTTTCTTCAGCTATCATTCATTTAATAAAGTAGAACAGACTGAACATTTATTCAACACTGCCATGCTTTTTATTTAATTTACACCGACTTCAAGATACTTGATGAGTTTTATAACACATATTTTCTTTATTCTTGGATTTTGAAGATTAAGCCGAAGAAGAGTAGGATTAGCAAACCATAAATTACTTCAGCTTTTAATATTTCATAAAAATGAAAGGATGTTTAAATTAAAATGTTTTATGTAGCGTATCTGTGAATGAACTCTTGTCAGTAGTATTCCAGGATGCAACAACAGCTCTTTCCTCATCCAAGTCAGTCCAAAACATTTAAGTAGCTGAAAAGACTGTTAAAACCATGCATCTTGTCATTCCAGATATAGACCTTGACTGAAGCAGTAGTTAATCAAAAGCTAAGGTGGCCGTGGTGGCCTAGTGGTCAGTATGCAGTACTGCACGCTAACTCACTTCTCACTCCAGGAATTCGATTCTGAACAGCTCAAGAACCCCTTCAGAATCCATCCAGGTTTCAGCAATATATGCCAGGTCAGCCCACTCATCAATGATCAAAGCCTTAGTGGTGCAGTAGTTAAAATGCAGTATTGCAGGCAAACTCTGCCCACATCTGGAGTTTGATACTGATGGGGCTCAAGATTGACTCAGTCTTCCATCCTTCCAAGCAGAGGTGGGGTATTCAGCAGGTTCTGACCAGTTCTGGAGAACCAGTAGCAGGAATTTTGAGTAGTTTGGAGAACTGGTAAATATACCTATGTCTGGCCCCACCCCCATTTATTCTCTGCCTCCCAAATCACAGCTGATCAGGAGGAAATAGGGATTTTGCAGTATCCTTCCCCCGGAGTGGGGTGGGAATGGAGATTTTACAGTATCCTTCCCCTGCCATGCCCACAAAGCCATGCCCACAGAACCGGTAGTAATTTGAATCCCACCACTGCTTACAAAGTCAGTAAAATGAGGATCCAAATTGTTGGGGGCAATACGCTGTAAACTGCTTAGAGCGGGCTGTAAAGCACTATGAAGTGGTATATAAGTCTAAGTGCTATTACTATTGCTGTCAAGGAACCGTGACCCAGATTTTTTCCCTAACACTTCACTATAGCTTCTCTCTAACTCCTGCATGAAATGGCTATATTTGTTGAATGTGTGTGCTTGCCCACATGTCTTGTGTACTAGTACTATAAAAACATGCTGGGAATTTAATCAGGGACTTTCTGTAAGCAGGTTCTCTAAGCACTGAGTATAGATCGTTCTATCTCTCCTGTCTTTAATATGATCATCATAATTGTCAGATGACTACAGTGTAAAATGTGAAGTAGTCTATGATATGCTTGAAAGAATTTCCTCTTGAATGTAACATTTTTCTTCCTATATATCTCAATTGAACTCAAATACCTATTTCATTAATTCAGGATCTTCAATTAAGATGCTTTATTCTTTTGTTCTCTATATAAATAAAACTATCTCCTATTACAATATTTTATGCAATTAGATTGTTAATAATTTACAGTTTCTTATCCACTCAAAGTTCCTGTAATTAATCTTGAAAGCTGAATACCTCTATCATAATTGTCCTGGCAATAGTTATTCTCTAGGTATCTGGTTGGCTTCAAAACCCTATTTTATGACATTTTCAATCTTTGAAAATGTGATACTGAGAGAAAATACCTGGTGCCTGGGAGCTTAAAAAACCCACCACCTGGCTTTTTTTGAGCTTGATGTTGTTTCTATACTGCTTCTAATTAGTTTGCATTGAATTGCAAGGATGATTCGGTATGTCTCTCTATATAGACATGAGTAAAAATAGAGCTAGAGTTGATAGAGACAGAGATAATGATAGAGATTCCATAGAAGCAATGGTGGACTGCAGACAACTTCACTTTTAGTGGAGCTGACAACTATCACAGAAATGAGAGCTGGTGGATAAATCAACTCCCTGAACTCCTCTCCAGATTAAGGAGATGGTTTAGGATTTCCCAGAGTACTCCTTACAGATGAGCCAATAAAACAGTGGCCTCCAGCAAGTTTTAGAACTGTGGGAGCCAGGAGAATCAGTTTTCTTAAGTATCAGTTCAAAGACTTCAAAAGGATGTTGGGTTCCCCCGCTTCCCAATTTAATTACCATTATTGGAAAAGGTTTGTAAATTGTTTTTTTGGATATTAAGAAACTTTAGAAGGACAAGCTTCAACCCATGGTGAAGGAAGCTTTATATAAGTTTAGAACTTTAAAAAATCTGTTTTATTTGGCAATAAGCAGCAAAAGGATGATTTGAATATAGATTTTACATTCAAAAAAATATATGGTGATGTCTGGTAACACCTTGAAGGTTGGTTATCAGACACCACCAGAAAGAATTAAAGATTACAATTAAAAGGAGAAGAACCACTAATATGGAATTCATAAAAACTAATGGAAACCTAACCATAATGGGATTTTCCATGAATTTTTCCATGGGATGAAAATAATGGCAATCGTAAATACAAGCTTATTGAAAGGATTACAGTACTAATTGGCTGTCGATCTGTTACAAGCTCAGAAACCTACCACTGTGCTAGTGATGTTTCCAATAATTCTACAAATAATCAAGGCAAATTAGATTGATCTAACTTTAAACTGGACTGAGACACATTAGGAGATGAAAAAGTAGACTGGAAGGACCATGTAACATAAAAGCATCAACCAGACTACTATTTACACATTGACTAAATATTTCTTTTATTCATCATACTTCCCAAACTTGTAAATAAAATATTATGCAGCAATTCATCATCAACTTAAATGTGGATCTTAATTTACATGTGATTATTTTTTTTCCAGAGAAGTATTACCCTTGTATCTTGATTGAGATCAGTTAGCCATGTTAAGTGATAAAAATGGTTCAAACACTACAAACACATCAATATTACAAAATAATGCTGTATCCCAGGACTTCTGACATGCAATAAGAACACTCAAAAATTAGATTATGTAAAGGATTACTCTATTCTGCACAGATGCTCAGAAAGAATATTTGTACACTCTTAGCTGTATTATACCAACGGGACTAAAATATTTATAGTAGCTTCAGTTCCATCCAAATCTTATTATATAGACCTGTATGAACTTACGTTTTTCATTAAGCAGGGGAAGGAATTTTCATAAACAGTTCGTAAGAACATTCAAAGTGAATAATCCTGTCAGGTTCTTACTCAAGGTGCAGTATGTGTATATGTCTATACACATCTGATTTTTTAAAAAAAGTTAAAGATAAATAGAGAAAAGTAATAAAAAATGAAAAAGAAATAAAAAGAAACAGAAAAGAAAAAAAATGGCTCTGGTCTTCTTATCAGAAATTATTTATACATTCATATTTTAACTTCTCTCTTGGTTAGTTTATACTATTATCTTCTTTCCATAATCTACTCTTTCTAATCATCAAATCCATAAATCATAGTTTCATTTTTTTCTTTTCCAGTGAAAAGTCCATAATTTCATTTTTTCCCCTTTTCAGTGAAATGTCCATAAGAGACTAGGATGCAAAAATTATATGTCTCCCTTTTCTTATTGCTAGAAAACAACAGCAACAAAAACAGTATTCAGCCCAAAATCAGATACTAGCTATGATATTTGTTAAAAAAAGGTCAAAATTGAAAAAACTTTATTGCAATCTTTAACAAGTACAAGGGAATTGGTATTTAGGTATCCAAAACTATACTGATGATATCAGGGTAACTAAGAAAGATACATACAAACAAAGAATTTTGGCTAAAAGTCCATTTTACATCAAAGAATGTATGTGTTTTATTACATGTATGCCAAAAAATTAAAATTAGCAATCTGGATATTACAAGCATTAAGATAGTAATATAAAATACAAATGAATGTTGGTAGATAAAGCAATAAAAATTTCCAAAACAGATTTAAGGATTATAAACTTCTACAGATTCCTGTCAAACAGTAATTTTTCCATGATACGTTCATTTTAAAAAATGAAATGAGTAACCAGCAATCCAAAATCTAAACTGTCAAAACTTTGGTTCATCATATTTATTATAATGAGCTTATTATAATTAATTTATAATTATAAATTATTATAAATGAAAGCTTATTTCAAATCAAATATTATATTCTACCCGAAATGTGTGATTTGAGCTTAGATAATACACAGCCTTAGAAAATATGTGTTTTGGAGTTGTTCAACTAGCTTTGCTGTAACTCAAGACTGGGACGTCTTTGGTGTCCAAATAATTGACATTGCTTGCCTCAGCCTTTCTTTTCTTGGACTAAGAAAACAGGTAATACTTGTGACACTGTAACTGGAGAATGAAGATGCTTTGCTAGCCATTTTTAAGGAACATAATTCTGATGATGTGACTTCTATCTCATCTCCAGCATACTATGGAAATAACCTGGAATCAACTTAAATTGTTCTGCTGTTAACATGATGTTTTCTTTCTTCTCTTGACACACATCTTGCTATACTACAATGTTTCAGTAATGAGGGTAAACATTGATGAGGTCAGTCAGGTCCTTTTGGCTGCTTAAATTTGATTTAGTTCTGACCTTCATGTCTGATCTCAAGGCACTGCCTTCTACATCTGTTTTGGCTTTAAGTGCATGAAATATATATATATATATATAAATGGCTGGTAAAGCATTTTTTGTTTGATGTGGGAATATCAATTTCTTAGATCAATAATTTTAAAAATACTGGGTTTTTATAGAGGAAAATCAACTCTTGTCTTTTTGCTGAACACTGCCTTCCATATCCATAACAAATACTCACACACACTCACACCAAAAAGCATCAACCAAGATCCTATTCCAAAGAACCTTTTTTTGTTCCTGATATTGTTGCAAACATCTATACTTTTGCAGGGGTGACAACCTTACATTTTCTGGAAGGGTATTGTTCATCTTTTCTCTCTGAACATTTACTGCCTGTATGTACCAGGAATCTCAATGCTACAGGAAGAAGACAAGTGATAACATCAGGAAGGTAACTCCCATAAGATAGCAATATTTAAGGGAAAGGACTAAGAGTTTTCCCACCCTCTCTGACTTAATAGAATGAGTAGATGTCCTTAGGGAAAGGTAGTCCTGCAGATAACCTGACCTTGTGCCACATAGGACTTTAAAAGTGATGACAAGTACCTTAAATTGCACACCAAAAGAAACTAGATAAAAGTGTAGCAGATGTATAACAGAGGTGTTACTTGGGCAGACCTAAGGACTTCCTTGAACTGTGGTGTTCTAGATCAGTTCCCAGGTTGTCCTTAAGGGCAGCCTCATGTAGAACACATTGCAGTAATCTAGACAAATTATATATAACAACGGAAATTATTATCTTTGTCACTGGATGTCTCTGGCATACAAAATTACTTTTGATGCATTTCACAAATCTGTTTTCATAAATGAAGGAACTCAGCATCACTGGGTAACAGTTTACTAATTTGCCAGCTGATTCCACAGGAGTGCTTCACAGGAAAATGTTACATTATACACAAGGCACCATTTGGATTAATTAAATTTGTAGGTTTCCTTTTCCAAGTAGTGATGAAGTGTGAAACATTTTTTTCATTGCTGCAAGATTTGAAAGCAGACAGTCATAAACCTGCCGGTTATTTAATTTTTTTCATTAGGCTGACAGCTGGAACAAAAAAGAAAAGGCTATATATTTAAAAAGAACAATAACATTGTTAAGTATGAGATGCAGTGTACTGTCACAAATACAGAGAATTACTTGGCAAAAAACAATAAGCCTCTTTGTCTTAAATAAATTTAAAAAGATATTAATAATTCAGTGCAAAAACCTAGATGATGATCCAGTCATATCACAGAATAAATACAAAAAGAAAAAGAATGTTCTGTAAAGCTCAATAAAGTAAAGCTCATTTTTTTATTGTAACTTTGAAAATGCCGTGGATCATAATGAAGAACAGGAAACTTTTGTTAGTAGCTTCATCCCCCACCTGGAACATTTCTCTTGTGGATACCATATTGCAAATAAAAGAAAGGCTAAGTGGAAAGAGAGCTTAAAACTATTCTCCATATATGATGGAAGATGAAAGTAAAGAACTTGTGTTCTATTTAGAATCATATGGGAATTTTTCATGTGTGTGTGTGTAAAACAACTGCAGCCACAGCATGGCTCGGCTGTTCCATAACTCCTCAGATTATTTAAATCAGCTCCGTCCTTGTGGTCTCCAGATGAGTCGGTTTTTTGACATCTAGAACAGGGGTCAGCAAACTGTGGCTCTGGAGCCGCATGTGGCTCTTTCACCCCTCTACTGAGGCTCCCTGTCACTCAAAATATGCATCACTGTTGGTTTTCACAACATAGTCAGAGCAGGGTTCAA